>OZ020246.1:18547107-18783384 GCA_963971285.1 Astropecten irregularis | reverse complement strand
AGAGGAAACTTTATGAAAGTACACAAGGATTTACACAGAATACGTCACTTCGGAAGAGGATATACGCCCACCATACAGTCCAATGAACACACAATACCGTACATGGAGAACTTCCACGCATAAAAATTAGGCCTAAAAAATTGTGTTGCCCTCAGCGACCGACCGTAAAATGAGAAAACTTTGGGTCGGGATTTTTTTTCTCTAAGTCCTTAAGTATAAAAGCTCACAATTTTGGACAGAAAATGTAAGATTTAGCAGTAAAAAAGCGTGTCTCCTCAAAACGACCCAAGACCGTTGATTTATAAGCCCCTGTATTTATTATTAAATGTTTGAAAGTCTGCCAAAAAAAAAAATTATTTTTTGGCCTTATATACCACACCTCTGGGTATTCGAAAATTATGCAATTTAAAATCTCCCAATTTCCGCATAAACATTAGGCCCCGGTGTTCACCAAAAATGAATGTGTCTCTCGGTGTCTCCATTCCCAAAAGATAGTGTCAAGATTAGACCTGTAGCATCTAATGCAATGGTTTCTGCATGGCATTGAAAGAGCACTGGTTCTTGAGCCGATCGAGTTGCGCTCCCGGACCAACGTAATCAACCCCAACCCGGCCCCACTCATTCAGGCTAATTCGTAACACACTCATAGAATTACAAGTACTTCAAAGTCTATAAAAAATACACCTATCTAAAAATATATACCTATCTACTTTTCCGGTTAGAGTAACCATACATTAGGCCTAAAGGTAGTATCATACTTTGGTTTTTATCAAAGAAATACAGATTCATGGCCAAAAAATCAAGGAAGATACAGTAACAGTCTTCTGTGAAAATTCCAGTCCCATACGGTGCCCACTTCTTGAGAAAACAGTGAAAAACGGCCACAGCCAGAACATGCAGTTTCGACAAACGCTAAGAGTAAGAAGCTTATAATTTATTAAGTTTATATTTCAAGTTTTTCAACCAATGAATGGGGAACATTAATCTCTCCAAAACACTGCCACATTCGCATTCTGCATAAGACTTGCTATAAATTAATTACCTCGAATCCAATCGGAGTTAAATCCAATATCGTGCACATAAAAACCAAACACCAAAACATTTTAACTTGGAAAGATTAAACATGAGACAGATATTCCCACACAATTTGGCGTACCAATTGCAACGGTTTTTTCCGCTGTTTTCTACTGTTTCCAATGATCAATTGGGCTTACAATTTCACAGGTTTGTTTTTTTCCTATGACAGATCGAGTTATGAGCATCTGCAGTCTGTCATCTTTACCAATTAATGTTGTACATGGCCTTTAATCATTATCGGTGTGTCAAAAAATGTGAACACGGATTCTGATGATGTGGTCAGATTTATAATACATTCTGAAAACTTCATGATTGGAATTTATACGTTCAAGTCTCTCCCAAAAGTAGGCCCCCTATCATGGTCAATGATATTAAGTACCTTTAAAATTGTTATTGGACAATTTAGAGAAATGTTATAGGAGCTTCAAAGTCAGAGAAACCTTTTAAAATGTATACCATGAAAAACGTTTTGACAAGAACGAAATTCATTCATGTTCCCATCGGCCCATGAAGAAAAATACACCTGTTCCTATTGGCCTAAGGGAAAATACACCCAGGTGTGTCTTCTCATTGTAATAGGTATAGCAATATTTATTATACAGGTAGAGACAATTAGTAGAAATATCACTTACAATCTGGCCAGAAACCATGGCTTCTCGTCTTGGAGAACGAAGAGCGAGCGCTTCCACGAACCCGCCGTCTCTTCGGCATAACGGCCCGTCAGCCAGCCCGCTGCGATTCGCCAGGCGAAGAACAACGCCGTGCATAAATTTATGGTCGCCGAAATCCAAAACAGGTCTTCTGTAAGATTGCCGTTCATTGTGAACCGATGTTCACTGGCTATGACCGCCCAGAATCAGAAGAAGGTGGCGAGGGTAGGTCGAGTCGAGTCAAAATGAACAGGCGGATGGCAGCTTCAACTCAAACTTCCTCTGCGGTTGTACTTGCTTGTACATGTACTTTGCAGCGCTATATGCTTATAGTCCAAGGCAAAATAAGTACACTAAGTGGATAGTTATTTCCCTGTGAAGAAGTTTGCAGATCTCCGATTGGCTTATTGTTGACCAATAGTCTTCCTCACTACCAGTGTCTGACCATGCAATGGCGCTCTCTCATCAGAATTGGCAACTTAACCAAACCGCAGCATGAGTTTTAACGCGCTGTTTTCACTTTAACGGTAATAATGGGACCGACGAGGGGAAATCCCTGCTAGGTTTAATAATCAGTTCAGGGGCACATAAATAACACTATAAGTAGATCTTTACGCTCATATAAAATCTGAGGTACGCTGTGTAATAATAAGTCGACAAAGGTACATACAATTGACATGTGTGGTTCAATGGAAGGATTCTTTAGGGGCACATGTGGGGCTCCCCCGTATTATACATGTATAGTAGTACGATTCGCGTATTATGATTATTGTGTGTCGATTTATCGATTTCGCAACGCTCACGAACAACACGTAGGGCCTACACTGTAGGCCTAGGTCTTATGTGTACACAAAAGTGTATTATGTACATATTCTTATACACATACGCGGAAGTTACGGAAATAGAAGTTTTTTGGGGGTAAATAAATTAGTCAAGCTTTCCCCAATGTCGATTAGCACAAAACTCGTCACGATTCATTAAGCACTATAACATAAAGTTATATAACGATCACTACATACGTCAATGAAACAGGATTCTTCAAACAGGAACATTTCCTACTATCCGTCTATACATAGTAATGGTATATACAGTAGGCTTAGGAATTATTTAATGCACCATGTAATGTATCCGGTACACCTCTGATAATTACATGCATGTATAAATGTTGTACATGTAAAAAGACGGATATTATGTCACTGTACAGTCGCATTGAGACTCTCATTTCCCTGTACTGTATATCATTATCAAAATACTGTCACATTATACCACGGTGATACTTGAAAGCACATGAACTCGAAATGTACGGCATCTCAGCTAGGATTGAAAGCTCAATTCCTTGTATACTTGATGGGGTCAGAGGTTTATCCTGCTATGAAGTCTTCCAGGAAGACATTTGAGATGCTCGCCTTGCACTTGAACTTGAAGAGGGAAACGCGAAATGTACATGTCTTATATAAAGGGGCGTGGTTCCATCACCATACTTCGCGTGACAAACTCTGTAACTGAGTGCAGGGTTCACCAAAGTGTCACTGACGTTGCACTCAGTATTATTAAAGTGGTTTATAAACCAATAACTGAAAACAACACCAGCATTTCGTCTTAGGTCTATGTGTACCAAACACGCAGCCGTTTTGAAAAGTAGTAATTAGGCTCAACATTCACTGACGAATCCCCCAATTAAAAATAAAAGTACAAACACAGACACACCCACAACCCCACAAACCAAAAGCAAAAACAAAATCGAAACAAAGCTGGAGCTAGTTTATGCAATGATAGAGATATTAATAAAGAAATCCCGTCCCAAAATAGTTATCATTTACAACACTCTAAAAAATGAGTGCCAATTTGCAGAAACGGCACATAATCTATCATTTTGTATTGTCAGCTGTCATAGACCCCACGAGGTAACATGGGCCAATTTGCTTACGCATAAAAGTAAGTCTTTCTTGATCAAACAGAATTGCCAACCAAATTTGCATGTGATGCTGTTTGCTTTTGACTTGTATTCGACCATTGTTTGCTGAGCGTAACATTCACAAGGAGTTTTGGCTGGCATACCGATTTTATTTACAAAGGTTTTTGGTGCTTAAAGGTTGTATTATACTTTGGTAAGAGACCAAAACAGAAATGTTCACAGATTTACGTATAACTTTCAGGGTATGAAGATGATGCTGGTAGAAACCTACCGTTAAAATATTTTCGCCTGAAATGGTGTATATCTATCCAGAAATTAGTAAAACAACGACCGAAAATCTTTTTGATCTTTTAAAAGATCAAAAATAAAAGAGAAAACACTTAAGAAATACTGTGGCCGTTTTTCGCTGTATTCTAAAAAAGAGGGCAACGTATGGGACTGAAATTTTCACAGATTACTTTTACTGTATCTTCCTTGATATTTTTGCCCACGAATCTGTATTTCTTTGACAAAAACCAAAGTATGATACTACCTTTAAGCAAAATGTTGGCGCTTAAGCAGCTCTATAAAATTGGCCCCAGGAAGTTCAGAAACCTAACTCTCACAAACAATATAGGCCCCATCATCTCCCAATACCCCAGTTATATATATATAGTTACGGCATAAACATGTGACAGAATCCTTTGTGTAGTACATGAACTGCAGTTGACGTCAGTAGTTAAAGATAAACACAATGGTGCAGTACCCCTGCCATTCTTTTCTTTGCCCCAACAGCCAGACGAGGAAATGAATGACGTCATTATAGTTTCGACCAGGCGGCTGCTGTTTCGGTGGAGGCCAGCGGGGAAATACCGGAATCTTTTCAAATGATAAATATTACATATTACCCATTTCACGGAAAGATGGAAATACACATTTTTCTAATGAAACATAATAATGCAACTTTCATTTATTAGGTAGATAATCATCTAGTATTACGGGCGGTTTAGAATGTCATTAGTTTCTCCATCACTTTTTTGTCATTATGAAGGACGATATTTTCCATATCTGTAATTTCATATCTCAATCTGCTCAGAAAATATTCTCTTCCCTGTTTGATATTTTGTTTCTTATACTGTCGCTCTGTTTATGCACCATGGTAATTTGGTTTTCCTTCACGGGGGTCGTTTTCACCATGGAGGAAGGAAGAGAACGAAGTCCTACGATCAATAGCAACTCAAGTTACGAAGGATAACCCATCGTACGGCTGCAACACATCATACGTCCTACGATTCAGAGTATACTTACAATGAGTTTGGTGAAATCGACCCCATGGTTCCATACCGTGTCATTGGCATCACGACTGGACCAATACCGGACCTATATGTGCCCATATGTCAAAGTTCCATGTGGTCTGTAATTGTAATCTTTCAATAACAAAGTCACCACCACAAGTTTCTGTTTTCCTTTTTCCCAAAGCGTTATATCTTTGGGAGTTTCCTGTATAGATTTGCGGGTCTAATTTCGCAATTGTAATCAACTTTGAGAACAGATAAAAAAGCTTACATACAAAATCACTTCAATTAAATTCCCCCCACGAGGAGGCACTTTGACCCAAAACAAAACAAAAAATAAATAAATAAACAAACAAACAAACAAACAAACAAACAAACAAACAAACAAACAAAAAACCAGGTCCTTTATATTCAAATTGTTAGTCTTACTTTCGAGCCAAAATCTCAAAACATTTCAACCTTAGTTCGACATGAACAAATGTCCAATACCGGATTTTTTAAACTGAAAAACCAAACAAATTCTTTTTAACTGCAACCAGGAAAAGGCAATTACATCCGTCTTTCATAGTTCCCTTTTCTCGTTGCTGACAGTTACTGGTGCTGCCCCCTGTAGAGGTATCGTCAGAAATTAATACTTGTACTAATACAAAAGTGTTTGCAAACTTTTAAAACAAAAAATATGGTCTAATGAAGAGGTAAAACCTACTACATGCATATTATCAGCACTTCATTCCACCGTGCATGTACCTAATACCGATTACAATGGTATCATTGACACAGAAATAATGCATTCTTTGCACATGATTCAGAATAATTTAAGGAAAACGTTTCCGTCAGAGCTTTTGTCAGGACAAAGGAACCTTTTACATGAATTTGAATACATGTAAGGCAAGTGATATTGTAGGCAGACTACTTGTAATTCATAATGATGAAATCTGAGACTTGCATGAGCTGCTGGAAAGAAACATACGGAAAATCCCTGGAAAGCACAAGGTCTGATGGACATTGGACACCAGTGCTGCAATGAGAATGAAAAGCTTCCAGGGATCGATTTCACAAAGCCCTACGATTGAGCGTATTTCGAGATACGAAGGATAACCCATCGTATCTTTCCACTCCTATGCGAGGCTTCAATGCATCATTAAGTCCTACGATTGCAGTAAGTTACGATGAGTTTGGTGAAATCGACCCCTGATCCCAGAGTACCTTGAATTAATATCGGTGTGGTGGAAGACATACAAAATACCATTTACTTCAAGTTGTATTCAACAACAACTATATATAGATGCAAAGAGGGTCTAACATCAATCCTCTTTGCATATGAATACTTAAGTTCATTCTGGTTGGTTTTATAGCAGTTTGCAATTTAAATACTTTGCTTGATCGTCGATAGTTTGACACTGAGTTACAAACTCAATGAATTTCAACTCAAACATCCACCTCCAGCCTCAAGAATCCTTGTCAATTAAACATTGCAACTTGGGCATTGTGGGATCAACCATTCGCCTGCACATTGGGGCTTACAGTTATCCGTTTCCGTCACCTGCTTTTTGTTTCACTGTCTGCTGGTGCTGAAGTGGATATTCTCAAACCGTGCATTTGCTTGACCTCATCTGCTAATGCCTGCAGATTATTAAGGAGATAAAATTGCATTCCGGTGGTTAAGGTTTGGTGTGGGTTAAATTTTTCAACTACATGTATAGCTGAATCCAAGTTCATGGCTATGGCTGTGGCTTCAAGAAGAGCTGATTCAAAATTCATGACTATGACTGTGGCTCAGGGTACTGAAGCATAGGCCACGGATAGAAATAAGCTTAGCCAAAGCCACAGCCCAAAATGTTCCTATATAAGTCTAATTCCACCTGTCATACTCATGACTATGTACCAAAACTTATGAAACTATAAAAACAAAATCAAAGGGCAGCTATTTCATAAAGAAGCAGAACGAGAAGTTGTTGTAAAAACAAATCAAATTTATATGTTTTTACAACTTTTTTTAAATTTTCATCAAAAGCATGTTTGAGCCATGAAGAAAATGACAAAACACACAAGCACAAAACCAAATCTAGGCAAATCATAACGTTATTCATGTTCAATCAAATTCCACTCAAAACAAAATCAATCATGTTTAACAGGAGTTTACAAAAAGGCATCGAGGGCACCTGTGCACACTCATTTACATTGTAGACAAAACAATAGGCACTGTATGTATAAAATAATGTTCAGTAAACAAATGAGCACTGTCACTGTGTCAGCAGTGAATGAATTCGTGCATAAACACAAGTAGTTGGCTGGCCGTGGCCCGACATAATGGAGTCGGGAGGATAATAGAAAACCTACGGGAAAATCCCTTTTTCACAAAATGACATACATGGGAACATTACTCAATGTCTAGTTGCAGTTGCCATTATCAATGTATTGTGTAAAAGATCAATAGAAATTTAAACTCATATCCTGGTTCAATGTGCATCCAACACAGTGGAATTTTTTTGGTAAAAATGAAATTGCGGTGATGATGCAATCCTGACTTTTTTTCTACTAAGAGCGCCCTCTATTGAGTAAAATTAACATCTAGGACCTTTACGAAATAGGGCTTGAGGCTAGGCTTTGGATTTATTATGCTCCCCCTATTTTGTGTCCCAAATGAAATGAATTGCTTGAGATGCATGGCGAAGCTGGAGGCTTTCTTTGGCTTCGTCATGTGGCCCAATCCCTTCGTTTTGTTTTGTGGGCCCCTAATGGGGGTAGCGAAATAAGTACAAAGCCTAGCCTCAAGCCAGGTTTCGTAAAGGCCTATATTGTAACTGGTAATTAAAAGTGTTACTTTTTTCTCAAGCATATGGTTTCAACCTATTTCTAAAAAAAAAAATGGCCAAGAGCTTTCCTGGAAACCTTGAGGAATGGGTCCATGCGCTCTAAAATCAATAAAAATGCACTTCAAGATGGCACAATCTATGATTGAGTACTGTCATGCTAGGTTTATTGTAATCAAAACTCATATAAAGATAAAGGTATATATCATACTTTGGTTTTTGTCTAAGAAGTACATATTCATGGGTAAAATAATCAAGGAAGATACAGCAACAGTCATTTGTGAACATTTCAGTCCCATAGAGTGGCCACTTTTTTTTTTAGAGAACTGTAAAAAACAGAGACAATATTTATATTATATAAGACTGCACAAACCAAAGAAAGCATAAAAAAGTAGAATATAACAAGAATATACTTCAGAACCATTTGAAGCAGGAGGTCATGGGTTCGAATCCCACCTGAGCCAGAGCATTGAATTTTTTAATGTACACTAAACAAACACTGAGTATGCAGTGGTCATCTACATAAAAAAAAGGGCAAGCCTACCGTAATCTACACATTTCAAAGCGTTTTAAGCAATGTGTACAGTGTACACATTGTGTACACATGTCGGTTCATTTGAAAACAAAAAGATCTAGGGCTGCGAAAAATGCTGCAAGGAAGAAAACTGATCATAATGATTTAGAGTGGGCCAAGGTTTTGATTGCATTGGGATTTTATCTAGAGAGTACTACAGACATCTTAAATTGTGACAATTGCACTCTGACTCAACCACCCGAGCCACAAGGGACTAATGGAAAGAAAATGGATAGGCCCCACTAGAGTAGACACATCTATAAGGAAAAGACAGACAAATTCCTCTCAATAAATGAAAACCACTGAACTGTTTTTCTAAAGCACTAGAAATTCAAATGGCTCACCTGGGTGACCATGCGATGCTGCTGTAGCGTTCTCTTGCCAACAAAGTCTTCTGACTCAATATTCACCTGATACATAGCTCCGCATCCACCTGTCAAATCAATTTGCAATCAAGTTTTTGTTTGAGTGTGAAAAAGGGTATCAAATGTCATTTTTGTCTTATTACAATAATTGGACCTCAACATAGGATGTTTAACTTTTGGAAATATACATATGAATGTAAGAGGTACGATATTATAACGGCTCCCCTGCTCAAACTTGAGGTAACCGCCGGTTGGGGTTCAGGGGATACCAAGATAAACTCTCACTCAGTAAATAGATAACACAAGAACTAAATTAACAGTTCTACGAGCAAAAGTTTTCTTCTTTAATTTCTTATAAAGCTTTCAGTTTTATAAGAAGAATTTCACAATTTAAAGGTCCTTGAGACCTAGGCTGTCAATAGACCTCATGCATTGATGATACTATTCGTAGCCAGATAAGGGTAAAAATAATAAAGAAACAAGGATGTAAGTGTAGCAAACACAATGGACCACTGAGTTATGGCATTTTATTTTCTGGCACAGGGCGAGGGCGCCCTTCACAATTGATGCTGTGTGCATGAGATCAATACCAAGCTTCACCGTGTGTATTTGTGTGTAAAGCCAAATACTGATCCCCTGACCAAACATATCACTTATTTCCCTCTAAAAAGATGCTCATACAAAAATATGTGGTTTGTCAAGTCGTAGACATATGCACATAAGAGGACAGAATTTCAAGAAGAGAGAATTAATATAGTCAACTGCTCAATACTTGTTATTCATCCTCATTTCTCTTGAATTGATATTCATGAATTATATGTTATTGTTGAAATTAGGACACCAGTACTCTGAAGGACACCTCACAGTTAGCTTAGTTTTTAAAAGTTAAATAGCTAAGCTTGTAATACTATACCTCATAAATATTCATGACCTAGAGCCAAATCCCAATTGGTAAATTCACCATCATGTGCCAGTGGATATATTTGCTGATCACCAGGGAGTAAGCCGATGAATCTCTGAAGGAACTATTACAAATGTAACATCTCACTGCGCATTGAACATCTCACTACGCATCTATCCTAGTTTGCGGTGTGCATGCGTGAACTTCGCCCAATGTTCAGTTCACGCAAATGAACGTTTTGCTGCACTTCTCGACGAAATTGTGTACAATAAAGAATATTTATGAGGTATAGTAAAACAAATATCACATGTTTTATTTCGCTAAGAATAGGCTTTTATGGTTTTTTTCGGGTTGACAGTCGATTCTAACTTCCCTCGATGTTGGAAGTTGACACACTAGTTCCCAAGGCAAAATATAGTTTGTCAACTTCCAACACCTCGGGAGCTAGAATCGGCTGTCTACCCTCAAACCATGGTGATATTTGTATATTGTTTCAAAATGACTTAAACCTACTTTAAATTTTCCAGTTGACTATTTCCATAGTTTGTTTACCTGACACATCTTGCACTTGGATCAGTTCCGCTTTGGGGAACTTTGCCTTGAGAATGTCTCTCAATTTCAACTCCCCTTCAGTTAATGTCAGATTATCAGACAAACCACGCCATCTTGTTAACAAACTCTATAAAAAAAAATGTTTTTAATTAAACAATTTGTGAGTGATTAAACCAATGCGATAATTTTCAAAAGGCAGACCATCTTGATGTTGTCTTTTTTAATTTTTTCCCGTCGTGTGATAACAACACAGCACAGCCAAAGGAATCAGGACATTCAGGAGGGTCCCGAAATTTACAATTGCCCAACGGGCGTGTACAACGTCAGTCACAATATAAACACTCACCAAACGACTGCTGAATATTCTCCGCAACATTCTTAACCTGAAGAGTGACTCGGTGTAGTCAAACTAAAACAGAAATGAAAAATGAGTTAGGCAACATAAACTCATGTGTCAGTCCAAAGTCCAGTATTATTAACAAGAGGTCACCATCTTGAAATTTAAACTTTTGAACCCAATCATTGATTCTGTCCATTATCGAATGGATCATTATGATTGTGTGTAGCTCGGTTGGGCGTGTACTGTTTCCTTCTAGCAGTAGTGGGCGTGACTGTGTAAGAAAGACAAAGTAGCATTCAAAGTTTTTTTTTTATTTGAAATTTTTTTTTATTTGATAAAGTGCTTGGTAAGCAGTAGTTGTGATGATCGTAACCCTTGGTCTGACATGGGGACTGGAACCTTAGCCATGGGACCCAGTCCCCGCTAAAATCATGGACAGTGCTGCCCCATCAATTTTAAGGCATGGGGGGAGGGGTGGTACGTGTCAGCCGGGCCCCACTGAGCTGACTGACTAAAACAAAAACACGTGATCAGCTCCCACTTCAGGAGGCCGCAGCTGGTTCGAATCCCGCTCCAACACATTTGTCTTTGTTCACTTTTCAATAAAACAAAAACGAATAGATACTATTTGATTAGTCCCACTTACTGGGCCGTTAGACTTAGACTTAAGTTAGTAAGAGCTCCTTTTAACGATTTTTTACTTCATCGGGTATCGGTCGCACTAATGTCCCAAGGTAGGCCTAGGCCTAGCTGCAGTAACTGTAGCCCTAATAATAGGGCTGCCCTATACTCCTGACGTTGTTGTCGTATATAAGTTGCGATGATCGTAACAGGCTAGGTCTGACATGGGGCTGTGGGGACTGACTGGGTCAAGGCTAAGGTCCCAGTCCCCATGACACATGTCAGACCTAGGGTTACGATCATCGCAACTACCATTTGGCTCAAAACGCCCTCTGTTGGTTCCATAGAGTTGTGCACAAAGTATGGTCATCAGTAGTTGCGTTGATCGTAACCCCATGTCAGACCTAGGGTTACGATCATCGCAACTAGGTCATCAGTGGAATTCTTTCCCTAGTAGTAGGCCTATATAAGTGTAACTATAAAAAGGCTATAGGCCTAGGCCTATTTCTCCATTGGTAGGCCCACAATCAATCAATTTTTTCAATCAATGCAGTAGGCCTAAAACAAATTAGGCCTAATAATATTAATAAAACAGATCGCCCCGGCCCAAACCAAAGCAAAATGCCTGAAATCAAGTAAAAAGATTCCATAAAAGCTTCTACCGGCTTGTACACATGTCAAACACGAACAAGTGGTACTTACGATTATTTTTTGGATTGCAATTTCGACAAATTTGTCGCATGTCAGTTCGAACATGCACAGAAAGAAACTGCTGTGTTGAAGACTCATTAATCATTTATTGTACACTAAAAAAATCCTCACGTGCTTTAGCAATGAGCCCATGTACAAACGATACTACGAAGTCAGGGAACTTGACCGCATGTTACTGGCTAACATATCAACGACTGTTACGTTGCAGTTTTCTTACATAACTCAAACGCTATTGGTCCACGCAGAGTTTACGGGATTGCCTATAAACGTAACATAAAACAGTCGTCAATTTTTTCAGAGTGTATTATTAAGTACAAAATGTATTGAGCTGTTGAGTCTTTTATTTTGTCGAAATTGCATTGCAATCCAAAAAATAATCGTAAGTACCACTAAACTACCACTTGTTCATCTTTTACATGTGTAGAAGCCGGCAGGTGCTTAGTTATTACTAGCCTAGAAGTAGAAATAGAATCGTTTGACTTAAATTTCAGGTATTTTTAATTTGAGGCGATGGATCTGTTTCAGATTTGTGCGACCATTAATTATTTACTCCTTAGTTCTTGTTTACAAATGTCAGAATTGTAATCAAGGAGTAATATAGGCTAATAGGCTACATACATACATAGGTTACTGCAGCTAGACCATTCCATGATACCATGGTTCGACCGATGAAGTAAAAAACGGCCCAGAAAGCGGGACTGGGGGGGGGGGCGTGTCAGCCCACTCAATGACTAAAACTTTTTTAATTTTAAAACAATAACAAATAGATACTAACTTAACTATTCGATATAGGCTAGGCCCTAGTATGAATTGTCATTCATGAGTTTTGGTTTTTGCGGCCGGAGACATTGTGATTATATAGGCCAACACTTTGAATGCAGCAGCTGCCATTTTTCTCAAAACGCCATCTGTCAGTTCCATAGGTTTGTGTACAAGTGAAAGTGATGTTCACGTCGTGAGTGGAATTCATTCTGCTGCATGCTGGAGTCTAACGTTAGTAATAAGTATATTATTATTACTCCTTGCCTTGTTAACAATTTTGACTCGATTAGCCGTATATCCGATTCCGAGCGATCATGTTTAAAAATCAACACGGCTCCAGTTACTGGATCTGTTGCTTTAGATGCCTAATTGTTTTGGCAATGTTCATGTTCTTTTTTAGTTCAACCTTAGATTCAACGACAGCTTCCACCATGGCAACCTCCAGCTCCGTTGAGACTGAGGCAAAGAAAAGATTTTCAGAAATCCATCAGCGGCTCCAAAGATTAGGAGTATCAGGCCAACAGATCACCAAGCTGACATCGTTTAAGGATCTGCAAAGAGCCAGCCGAACCAAACCTTCCTCTCGTTGGTCCTGGGTTTTCACCCTCATCAGGACAGCCTTATATATTTTGATGGCTGTACTATTATTGCTGGTTGCTTTCACTCTTCTTTTCGCGAATCACATGCTGCCAGAAGACCCTCGGATACAGAGAGTTCACAAAAGCATCAGCGAGGTTTGGATGGATAAAGTCCTGGATGCAGACATAGATACTGAACTTTGCCTGCTTGACATGCCCGAGATGCTACAAGATCCTTTCCGGCCACCCGTCAACTGCAGCAAATGCCGGAATGTCAGCCAAGTGAGGAAGGTCTCCAACTTGACGAGGGAAGAATTTGAGCAGGTTTATGCTTACACGGCGAGACCTGTTGTCGTGACCGATGGCATGGGGTCTTGGACGGCCCAGAAGTACTTCAGTTTTGCCTTCTTCAAGGAGGTTTACAGCAAACAGAGCCCAGTCTTTGAGGGCAACTCACCCGACTGTCAATTCTTCCCATACAAGACCAATTTTAATGGTCTGAAGGAGGTCTTTGACATGGCGCCTGAAAGAGCTAACCTGTCTGATGGCTCTGCTCCTTGGTACATCGGATGGTAGGTCAACCTGAACATAGTCCAAATACACGTATGTCATTGTCACTGAAAAGAAAAACCTGCTCAGAATTTTCATAGCTTGTCTGATGCTGCATTCCAATAATATTTTAATATGTTCATGACGACAAATTTTTACGAGTTCGGGACTTTTTTTTAATGTAAAACCATGTATTGTACAAACCTTTCTGCAGAATTATTGCCACGTGTGGTAAACTTGCCTTGGGGATATGTTTTTTCCCCAGTTTCCCACTAATATGAGTTCACATCATACAGGACTAGCGTAGATTTCACAGCAACAGAAGTCTTTTTCAGCCTAGTAGTGTCACCAGGGTTGATATTCTGTTCACCATCGTATACCTTTTCTCACCCTGCCCTCTCCTAGGAGTAACTGCGACTCGTCAGCAGCCAACATTCTGAGGCAGCATTACAAGCGGCCATATTTCCTGCCGGCTGAATCAGAGTCGAGCAAGACCGACTGGATCTTCATGGGAAGTCCTGGATATGGGGCACATATGCATGTGAGAAGCTTTACTTGAACAATTCAAGCTAAACCACATACAAATCAACCTCTTGAAGAGGTTGACATATTTCAACAGGTATACTGCACAAAACTCCACTCAGGAGACAAGGGCATTTGGCTTTTACAACTTCCATCCATATCCAAATTCCAATCAACATTACCTTACTTACACAACTTGTCCAACATCAGATGTAGAGCCAGGGCTCAGATCAAGAGATTTTTGTCAAGAAATTTCAAGCAACAGAGGATTACCATATTACCAGTAATACCGTAACAAAAGAATGATGCTAGGAGTTAGGTGGGTTGACGTTTTGATCCTAGCAGGATTTTTATCAAAAGCTTTTTGCCTTTGAGAAAGATCCTGCAAGGATCGAAACATCAGGCCTATTACTTGAAGCATTTTATATATATTTCAGGTCAATATTAAGGTTGATAAGCAGTTTGCAGCAGTTAATTACTTGCACAAAAGAATGATTTTAAACAAACTTGTGATAAGCGTCTCAAAGTCCCAGTTAGATTGCTCTTTCAACCGTCTCTGTAATCAACAAGATTTTGATAAAGGCTTCCACTTGCCATGAATTACAGATAGATGATGTGGATCTACCATCTTGGCAAGCACAGATCAAAGGTCACAAGAAATGGACCCTGGAGCCACCTCCTGAGTGCTATCTGGAGTGTCAGGCGATTGAAGTTGAAGTCCACCCTGGAGAAATAAGTAAGAACATCCATCATTTGTGTAGTGTCAATCTGCTGTCCAAGGTTTTTGACAAGAATTTGTGTGTCTCTGCACCACAGAATAGTTAGAAAGTCTTAGAAATCTTGGAAGGAGATGTAATCAGAGAAATGAGCTGTAAAAGACCCCTGTGGAAGACTTGGGATACTACTTTTCCTCATTCTGTTGAAGCCTGGAGTTCCTCAAAGTTTAATCCCTTTAAAGGGCGTGTACAACTTTGGTAAAGGTGACAGAGCAGCTCACACTTTGTCTAATACAGCATGTAAATGGAATAAGCCTGTGAAAGTTTGAGCTCAATCGGACATCTGAGTCTCAAGACAATAGCAAAAAATCTGACAAATTTTTTCTTATGAAACATAAAGAATGATCTTTGATCTTGCCAAGATAAAAAAATTCTTGGTGCTTGGTTTTACTCTTTCTGGATAAATGCACAATTTCAGGCAGAAATATGTTAACAATCTGTTTCTACCAGTACCATCTTCATACCATGAAAGTTATACGTAAATCTGTGAACATTTGTGTTTTTGTTGTGCATATCCTTTAAGAATAACTGGATCTACTATCCCAAGCTCTTTCTTATCACAGCTTTATGCCAAGAAGAGTTATTCACACGGTGCATGCAGTCAATGTTACTGTACTGGTATAAGTTTGTTTGTTGGTTTTATTTACATTCATACATATGTACAGTATACTCCCCAGGAAGCTGAGATTGTTTCAGGAATGAATAATGGGACCCAATGACCAGGGATATTAATATCTGCAAGCGCTGTGATTTAGTTGACTAAAAAGAGCATTTCAAATATGTACATCCATAGTTTATATGTTTATCCATAGTATACTGATTGATAGAACCCAAACATCACCAATACAATTTCATGATGCAATAGTGAGATCAAAGTACAATAATCCTGACTATAATATGACTTTACTGGGCATGTGCAGTGACCCATACTCAACCCATACTGTTCATTAACCAGATGAAGATAGTTAGATATCATGATTGGAAATGCGTATTAATGATATTATGCAATATTTATACAACGGAATCTTCAATTTCACTTCTATTGCATCGTTTGTGCTGGCTATCTACGCTGCTTGTTAATTCAATGAATGTTCATTTCACTTTCTATGTATGCCGACTGACTTTCTATTGATCCTACACATTGCAGTTGTACTGGACACCAACAAATGGTTTCACCAGACTCTGATCATTGGCGATGAGATGAGTATTACAATTGGCTCAGAGTACGACTAAACAACTCAAGTCCAGCTTCATGCAGACAACAGGAAGAGGCTGGAATAGACATCTTTAAAATGTTTGAACAAATCATTGTAAATTATATTTTAATATTTTTTAAAACCCTTCAGAGGTAATTTTGTTTACAAGTGCACATTGTTGTAGCATGCTGTTTACTAGTGTAGTAAGTACATGTAACTGTTTTGACTGCAGTTTAACTGCCCTGTACAATAAGATGTACATGTATACAAGTGTAAATGGTTATTGTATATTTTTGATACTCAAATTACGGAATTAATTACGGAAGTAATCCACCGGAACACAGCATGTCAATCAAAGAAATATCATGTGAAATCTGATCAATTAGATGATTTGAATTAAACATGCTATGAAGAATTACTTATTTCTAATCCTAGAACTTAAACTGTGAAATAACATATCATACAGGAAGTTTATAGTGGAAAAAACTGTTTTTAAGACATCGCTATTTATAAAAATGTGGTTATATGTCATGTAGATTGGTGCTTGGTTCATGTTTGTTTGTTTTTTTACTCAGTTAATTTCACTTGCACTATCTATGCATACAAATTTTGCCATACTGAAGCTGCAATGTAATTACTTTGGTGTACCACTGTACACTGCATTTAACTCTTATACCTTTCAGCCATGGTGCTTGGATCAATGGTTTAAGCCCCGCCCACATGAGTGTTTTACATACAGTATGTGACCGAGTTTGACCAAGGCGTTCATGGTCACCTGATTAAAAGATGTCCTCCAATCGGTCAAAAAAAGCTCACAGTTTGATTGAAAGGCCAGAAGGGTCCATTTTTAATTCAGCCATATTTTAAAGTAGGATTATGGGCCTTTCAGCCATGGTGCTTGGATCAATTTTTAATTATGGGGCACATAAGAAAAAACAGACAGTCAAAAATTTTAAAGCTGTTATATATAGATAAGAATCAACCAACTTACCGGTAGTTAATTTTCATAATTTATGTAGACATGAATGGTTGTAAAGGAGAGATCTAAATTTAGACATCCTTTATTCCTTCCTGTCTAAGTTACATCAGCAGTTATCTTCAAATCTCAGTGAGCATCAATACAATGCCATGTCTATTGTATATTGAGTGCACATCCTTTCATAAATGCATTGACCTTCTATTCACAGTGAGATATACAAATGCTATTACAATTAGTGAATTGAAGCAGAATCCAGCCATTACCTGAATATTAATGAACATTGCAAATAAATTGAGGAAAACAACTTGGATTTAAATGGAATTGTTATTACAAAAAGATCCTGCTAGGATCGGAAAAGTCAGGCCCTCCTAACTCCCAGCATTTTATATATTTTAGGTCAATATTTTGGTTGATGAGAAGTTTGCAGTAGTATTTTATTTCTTGCATTGAAAAAGAAAAAATTGACAAATTGTGCAGTCTGCTCAAATATTTTGTACACTTCCAGCAAATGAAGTACAAGTGTGGGTAACATATGATACATATCATACTACTTAGAAAATGCATTTCCTTTTGGTTAACGTTGCCTAATAGTGATAACACAATGGAATCAGTGAGAACAAAATAATATGAATATTATGTCAAATACAAGGTTAATAAATAAGAAATACAAATAAAAAGACCATTTTTGGAAAGGTAGGCAATTCTTGTTATGTATATTGCGTCCAGTGATTAGTTGTTGTGTATTAGTCAAATCAATGTATTTTCTATAATTCCTTTTAAGAAATAAACAATTACGTGGGTCAGAAGCAGCAAATTTCATACTTTCCATAATTTTCTAGGCAGCAGTTGGCATTGCAACAAAATTTTTAAATCCCTTTGCTATGTACCTAATATGAAATAATTACAAGCATTTCCTATTTGAATAATGTTTAGTCAACAACTACAAATACCAACATAAGTTGGAGACATTGTACAATTTCTTTTTTTGAAAAGCTGCACATTTATTTTCTTTGGCAAAGTATTTTTCTTACAGCAGAAACTTGAACATTTTTTGTTACAATTATTGAGCGATATCATATTGATAGGTTGAATTAAAGTTCATTAAGACTTATTTTTCATTAGATAAGCTACAAAATGTTATTTTTGTATTCATGCAACTGAATAGAAATTGTTATACATCTTAGATTTCTGATGAATTGCTATAAAGCAGTACAGCATATCTTAAATTCTTTAAATGAATATTGCCATAAATTGACACTCAGATGAGTGAGTCGGTGAAAATAAAGTACCGGTACACATGCTATAGGACCTTTCTGCTTGGGTTAATTGTTATGTATACACAATAATGGTCACAAATAGCTCATTGACCTTTGACATTACACCATCCAATGGCTCATTAGTTACAAACATGCTTACTCTCACTAAGCATTCACTTTATACTGGTTAAGTTTTTCCGTGATGTCAATTGGCTATTAAATGACAGTTTACAAGGGTCAATTCTATGTCAGTTATTTTCCGCTGGTCCTATAAAACAGCATGGGGTTTCATAGCCACACATTCCAAAGAAACAGAAGGTCAATTGCATATTGTATATTAATGAAGCACACTTTTCTACTGTAAAGCTACCTCCCTAAAACTCCAAAATAGGATGACGGCGTACACAGGAGTACCAAATTAAAACTGGTTTACTTAACCGCAGGGTACCGCTTCTCATAAGTGTTACATACACTCACTCAAGGGGAGCCAGTGAATTTTAGATGAACAAGCTGAATTGTACATGTAGATATCAAGCCAGTGTCCCCAAGTTTTGGATGCGGCTACAAACACACACAAACCTATGGCAGCCACTAACCAATGACTTGAGCCATTTCCACAGACTTGTGATTATTGTGGCTGCAGTCAAATATCTGAGATATAGCTCGACTTAAAGTACCCTGAGCAGAATTTTAAATTTGTGACATAATATGTACATTGACAAACTCTTTAAGTATCAAATAATAATGCAAACAACCTTCATTTTGATACAAGATGAATGCATGACAACACTGTCATATTAAGGTGGGGGAAAAGGCAGAAAAAACGTTAACTGTGCGTATTGCGTGCTGTGTGTACACTACATACATCATCAGTGTAGCTCAAGTCAATGCTAGTAGTTTTGCATACAGACATCAAAACCCCAAGAAGCCAATGGAAGAAAACTAGTTCAACTGGAGTAAATACAAGTACCATTAAAGAGTGCAACCAAAATAATCCGTGCCAAGTTCTAATTTTTTTGCAGCAACTAATGAGCTAAATAATTGGTCTTTTTCATGAGTTTATTAAGTATTAATCAGGAGGCGCCGGTTGGAATCCAGCTCCAATCAATTTTTCTTTCTTCAGCTTTCAATGACTTTAAATTCAGTCAGTTTCCCTTGTGGTTATTTGATGATTATAAGTATATCAGTCAATATATATATAAGCCTACACATTGATCATGTCACACACCCACATAATACACTATATGAATTTACAGGTAGCAAAATACATTTCTTATATTAATCAACACACACTATTCTGTATTGATTGCGAAGCAACTTTCATTATCTATTTTCTAACTTCAACATGAATTATGCAGTACTATGATTTCAGCTGTGGATTTATGATAAAAAATAATCTTGTACAAATTACAAAAAAATTTGATTCTAAACCTGAAGTTACAAAAAAATATATCAATGCAAAAGATTTCTTCAGTGCCCAAAGATCCATGCC
Organism: Astropecten irregularis; assembly: GCA_963971285.1. Lineage (NCBI taxonomy): Eukaryota > Metazoa > Echinodermata > Asteroidea > Paxillosida > Astropectinidae > Astropecten > Astropecten irregularis. The sequence goes on along the minus strand of OZ020246.1, from coordinate 18,763,481 downwards.
ACTTTTTAAAAGCTGTCAGCTTAAAATTCATCAATAACTGGTAATTTTTGTCGGGATATGTTAAACTTTTGAATAAAAATCTCTCACAAAAACTAGTAGGATTTTTGTTTGTGTGGTAATTATGCCAAATGGATTGCAATGCCACTTACCCAACACATTATCAAATATTTGCCAGTTGCACTTGTCTGTAACACATACCGTTATACTTGGGTTTCATGATGATGATTATCAGGATAGTTCATAATATGTGGTGAATAAACCTGAAAAGGCACAAAATAAACTCAAAATAACATCTACATCATTTGAATCGGTGCCATAATCATTAACCAACCTCTACAGACCTTATTCATGGTGCTACCATCTTGTCACCTTCCTTGTACATGTATACCCGATGGAAAAGATCACACCAATTCTAAAAAGAAAATGGATACCAGACTACTTGGAATTCAAGCCTCAGTTTTGGCTCATGGTTTGATTGCACTGCTTCGAATGAAAGATCGATGCACGATAAATAAGGTCTATGGCCTTTACCACACAAACCACACTACAGTGTATTGTGTGAACAATTGTTCAAAATTAACACACAAAAAAGTGTGGTAAATGCCAATGGTGGTATGCAGGAGGGTTAGGGTTAAAGGATTTGATGGGGCTGATGATACAACAGTACAGTACAGTATCGGACATTGAAATTTAGGACATTAATATACTTTTAGTATATTAATATACTTCTAACAGTGTTCTTTTACTTCTTTCTCATACCCAAAACTGGTGAAAAGTTTTTGTTGTCTTGATTTCCAGCTGTCTGATTCAATAATGTGACTGATATAGGCCTACAGTTTCAAATCCTAATCTAGTAAATGCAATGCAAGTACATAATTGACAGATGAATTTTTTATATCCCTATGCTTGGCGCGGACAATACACGACACTTGTCAGAGCCGTGACACAAACTCACAATGTAAAGAAAATAGTGTATATTATTATATCGTGATAAAATATTGTCTCCAAGCACACACTAAGAAGGTGTCAAACAAAACTCATGCACAATCTACTGTACCTGCACAGGACCAATGGGCACTGGAAATTTAATATACTGGTACTGGCTACAATTCATAGTAAAAAAAAAGAAAATGATTAAAATACAATTTTTTCATGACAGTACTGAAAAGATATATAATAAAAAATTATATAATTAAGAAAACAAATCAATAATCTATTCTATGATCATCTACTACACTGCACTACATTAAATCTGATGTAGATTGATTGAAAAAAGATGAGATTTGATGAAAACAAAATGCACACACAAACATATCCCACAGCAAATCAATTGACATCAATACAGGACTCCTCAGTCTTGTGCTTTTTTGTACAGAGCAAATGGGAGACCACAATCCACTGAGCAGCATATAGTAGAGCAAGTTACACATGTATCATCCTTAATCCTTAAGGCAAACTTGAAACATATGAAATACACTGTTGCTATGATAAGCTCTTGCACAGTAACTTCCGGCTGTAGACTTTTAATTAAGCCACAGGCGGCTATATGTATAAAGGCCTTTTCACACTACGAAAAATCTCCGGGTTGTACACGGGTCCGACACGTGTAGAAATGACTGACCTTTTCACACTGCAAGATTTCAACACGGCGTGGACCCGTGTTGAGCACTCGACACGTGTTGAAACCAACCCTGCTCGGGAGGTGGGTTGAGAACTCTCGACCCGTGTTGAGAAGTTCGACACGTGTTGAAACCTGTAGTGTGAACGTCTGTGTAACCATGGCGTAGCAGCCAAGAGCACATTATGTGGCAGTACTGTAGTAGTATAGATAGAGCGTCGCGGAGCTCATCTTTGGTAATGGTTTGCATGCAACGAACAAAATAATAAGTAACCTTTGACCGGCCTGCTGCAAGCAATCCTTGTCAAAAAATTCCGCACGATTTTTGTGTGTGTTCATTTCAATATTATATCTCAGGCTTGCTAGACTCGGAATACATGAACAACACGAACATCGTCTGAAAATTACCGGGCACCGCCATCTTGGACGAATGAAGGCCCGATGCGCCGTAAAATTGTATGGGGAATGTTGTATCCGTGTTGAAAGCGAGATCCCATGTGTAGTGTGAAACGGTCGCGCAATACACGGGTCGAAACATTACACGTGTCGAGCAGATACCGGTGTTGCGCTGAGTAGTGTGAAAACGGAACGAAAGTGACCCGTGTTGAAATGTTAAGAATTCAACACGGATCGGACCCGTGTAGATTTCAACACGGGTCGGACGTTCATAGTGTGAAAAGGCCTTAAGTGTCAGCCATCTGGGCCCACTTTCACACCTCCGCTTACCATAAGCGTAGAATTTACCAATAAGCGTAGTTCTTGTCCCCTCTGAGCAAGAAACAGTTCCTGTTGCAAGGATTTCTCGCTTACTCAGCTTGCATAGAAATTCAGTGCTTACCCCGTAACTGAAGTACATGAACTGTATAAGGATCATAGGACAGCATTCTATGCAAAGCAGAGCCATGAAATTGGGCCCTGTATTAAACTATGCAATAACTTGTATCTGAATCATGAGATGTGCCAATAGAACTCCTCAAGTCTGGATAATTCAATGCGTGGCTATATATTGTACAGGAATTAACATCAGATAAGTCAAGGTGCCAGACGTCCATCTAGGTTAACAATGCATCCAAATCAGCATAGCAGCCAAATCTCATGAAGAGAAAATGAATGGACGTTTACGAAACGGAGGCTCAGGCTCGGTCCCAGGCTCAGGCTCCATTTCGTGAATCCATTCTGAAATAACTGGTATCAAAATAGAGGCTTTTGGCTGCGGTACTGAAGTAGATTCTCTGGTTTGAAAAGGAAAACAGAGTTTCAGCTTCAGTGAAAAACCACTTAACCTATATTTTCATTACTGGTATATGGATGTCAGAGCTGGAGCCAGAGCCTGAGCCTCCGTTTCGTAAACGCCCTTCAAGTGAAAAATAAGAACTTGAGTGGATGTCTTTCACAGGATGCCATTTTTGCAACAAATAAAACAAGGCCGTTGGATGCTTGTACACACAGTGTACAAATTAAATAACTTGTTGGTATTGATATGCATCATTCACACTTGACACATAAAATGCTATGAACACGCATAGTGACATAATATGATAGAGACCTGTATACATTTTACCTGCACAGAAATGTTAGCACACTATACAAAACGAAATTCCGTATCAATAGCCTTGCCCTGTATCTTGACAAATTGCAACTGAGATTGTACACAGAAGCACAATAGTGCTCCGCACTAATGACGTCACAAAATCCCCGGATGTCAGACAAACATTGACTCACACACGTATCACCCACGCGCACACGTGTGCATGGTTGCAATGTTTGTCTGAGGTCCGGTGCTATTTTTAGCGCAAGTGCGGAGCGCTATTATGTAACCGACTTCATGTACATTATATTAAATATTATATTCCATTCATTAAAGCAACTATTCAATAATAACTCATCTACCTACATGTACTCCAACTCAAAAGTGCCACTAATATGCAATAGTTCTAATATTCTCAAAAGACTATTCAAGGCACAAGTTTGTATTTTCCCCATAGATGTGAGTGTCTTTTTAAATGACATACAAATATCTTATTCTTTAGCTCCCCAAACAAATACAATAAGAAAGCTACCGTTCATTCCGTCATATTCTTTGTCACCTCTTCAATAGCTTCTCCCCTACAGACATAATGAATTTTTTACAAAGGTATCAGTTGTCTAGCTTGAGCCCTGTTATTAAACAAGCTGGAACAAAAATGCTGCTAGTTTAAGTAAAGTTCAAATCTCCATAGAAATTTAATTTTTTCATCCTTGCACATGAATGTACATGTAGTAATATTTTCATATGACAACTGCTTCAAGTGTATGTACAAGACTAGAGCAGAAGTACACAAAACTTTATTGATTAACAATTTTACACAATTTTGTTTTTACGAAACTGTCCTCCCTAAAGTTGCCGAACTTGTAAATTTGATTCATGATTTCAGAAAACTAAGCGGGGGTAAACACAAATCAACGTCTTTAAGAGTGTAGACAGCCAGATCGGCAGCCTGAGTTTAGAAAATATCATCATAGGACAGACCAGCATACACTGCCTGTCCAAGTTAAGAGACTGCTACTTAGAGAACTTATAGTTAAAGGATATGACTTTTGATTACCATGAAGTAATGTATACCCTGTGAGAAAATGGCCGACTAATGTCCAAATCTGCAGTGCAATTGGACATTCAAAAGTTGCCATCGAGGGAAACGTGGAAATCATACCAACAGTGATGATGACATGGAGGTGCCATCACATGCCGAAGACCGGTCCATTTGGTCGGAGAGCTGGTTGAGCAGCCATCCTAGGGGTTAGGGTAGGGAGGGGGCATGTCATCACCCTTCTCTGTGGAGTACTCAGTGGTGGTGACATTGGTGGTGGTTGCCGAACCGCCACCAGCAGCTCCGCTCCTTCCGGTCAGTTGGCTCAGTCCCCCTCCGGCTTGGAAAGCGCGGAAAGTGAAGAAGGCAGTCACCCCATAGAGGACGAAACAGGCAAAAGCCACCACCTGTGATCGAGATGAGGTGTTCATGAATACATGATAATAAATGGCTGGCTGGATGAAACAGCAAAAATCCAACATCGCTTCAGTGTTTATTAACCGGTATACCAACGGAGCAGCTGCATTTTACAAGTAACTCGGTCTCTTTGCCAAGATGTGAACAAAATGAACATTGTACAGCAAAGTAACAAAACAATTATCAAGCAATTATCAGGTACATACGTTTCTAACAATTCAATTATGTACTCTTTGGGTGTAATAGGGCCAATGATTGTCCGTTTCAGAAAAGGGCAAATTCTGTTTTGAAAAATCCTGAACTCAAAAGAATTACACTGGTTAGTGTCATGACTGCGTACGATATTGCTCAGTTCTTTTGCTCAGTTCTTTAAGGTTTTTGGCGTCCAGCTGTAGTAATTTCACGCTGATTTGGTCTGTCTCTTCAGTCAATCATCAACATTTCATATTGGAATAACTCAATCTGACAAATTATGTGTTGAATCAATACAATTTTAAGTAGTTATCCTAAAAATCTGTTTTCCGTTTCGAGGAGCTGATTCCACAAATTCCGTCCGTTTTCCGCGATCGCAGAAAAAAAGTGGCCCTAAATACACATAATAAAATTTAGGGCACTCTACTAAGTACTGAGATGTACAATGTACGTGTACATAATTCCACTGCCCAACATGAATGCTACGTACATGTACATGATGCATAGCATGATGAAATAAATTACACTGCTAATCAGGGAGACTCAAACGTTTTCATTGTTTTACATTCAGCGCTTCAGAGGCATGTTTTCCCGCATTTTACACATACATGTACTGTAACAGTCACATGGAATAAGTAGTACACAGAGATGCCAAGTTCAAAATTTTTTAATGAGTGAGATTTTCATGACGCAGCGTCTCAGCGCGCGCACATGCGCGAAAGTGAGGGAGAAGAGCAACAAAGTGGGGGGAGGGGGTGTCCCCGCTCCCATGGTAGGGAGCTTTTTCAATTTGTAGCTTTAAATGGTGCGATCTGGTGCATGCTCAAAGGGATTGCATACGTTTGGTAATTTGAGCCTATTGTTTGTTTCAAACCAATATAATTGTATATATATACCCTAAAACTAACCTGTGAAAGTTTCAATTCAAAAGGTGGTAGCGTTTTTGAGATTTTGGCGACAAACTAGACCGGTTATTTAACTCCAGATAACAGTAAGTCAATAGCTGAGAAGCGTTACGGCCATAACGCTTCTCAGAGTCATAATTTTTGGAGATTCAAAGTGACATATTTTTCCATAACCGCGGTACTTCGAATTGGAAGTTTCTCAATATGCATTATACTATCCAAAGCAGCTGTACTTCTAACCAAGTAAGTTTGTATTGCCATAAATTTTCAGAGTCATTACCAAACGTATGCAATGCCTTTAAGTGACCTTTTTCTCTTTTTATTTAATATTTATTTTGAAAAACAAAAGGGAAACAATGCAAATAATGCTTCTTTTTATTATTTTTTTCCTTGTCGTGTCCCGATGCGTGAGAAATATGGGTGTCATGCGTGAGACCGTGAGACGGACCCTAAATGCGTGAGTCTCACGCACAATGCGTGAGACTTAGTAGCTCTGAGTACAATCAGAATGCTAATCATTATTACTACATGGTGACATTTGTGGTGGTACTTACGGCGGTAAATGACAAACATCCATGATTGTAATAGTATCCATAGAAAGAAAATTTTGCAGCTCTGTCGGCTACAATACATGCAGCGATGAAATGGAACACAACCCACCAGACATCATGAAGGAGCTCCTGAAACAGTAAGGAAAAGACAAAGCAGTATAAGACTTCACCATTAACAAAGAGATGAGACTTTCAGAGACCACTGAGGGCCAGCAAATCCTCAAGTGTGGCATGTATGGGATGCAAAAGCTGGAACAGTGGTTGGACTTGGGCAAGTCAACTATCTAAAACCAAATTTCTTCATACAGACTAATGTCCGGAGAACCAAAGCTTAAAGATGGGATCGAGATAGATAACGAAATTTCAAAATTGAAACTGGGCCTGGGCAATAAATTTCAATATAAGATGGGATCGACTAGAGATAACAAAATTGCAATATTACAGTTTGCATTTATTACATACACTAGGGCCTACCGTTGGCTGGCAACCAATCAACTGTGTAAGACTTATGGTTGCTGCCCAAGCTTTATCACACTTTATCACAGATGGTTTCTTTGTCTGGAGTTAACACACATCTACATCATTGATACATGTATCACCCCTCCCCCTGCACTTTGACTCCATGATTAGGTTTGGGAGGAGGGAGGGTGACTGGTATGAGGAACACCCGAGTCCGATAAGGTCAGGATTGTAGCTATGCTCATTAGAGGCTCTATTAAACAAATATACCATGGAACTGGGCCTGGGCATCCCCCACCAGTATAATGCAAAGAGGTATGATTCTCACTTTTACATTTAACCCAGAGTGTGGATCCATGGGTATTTATAAAACCCCATGTCCAAAGTAGGGGTGAATATAATGGGAATTAGGGGAATTGGGAAGGATGATAACCTACATGTATTATGTGTGCTTTACTTACAGTCAAAACCCAGTTGATGACAGTCACTCGCTTGTGCAGTTGCAATAGGAAGATGACAAACAGGGCTATTGTGGTGATCCATGAGGTGACGCCCACAAAGAGTGGAAACCCCACCCAATAGCCACAAGAAGCCAATAATATCCAATAGAGGAAAGTTGCTACCTGAAACAAAAAAATGACAAAAGTAGCTCGGGTCAATCGTGTGATGCAGCCACACTTTGTTTGAAACAAAATTTACGTTCTATGCAAATGGACTCTACAGACTAGTTGTGCTACATGGTGGGGCCTGTTTGTTGAATGCACCGGATCTCAGATTTTGGGATCCACGTCCTAATGCAGGGTACGCAAAAATGGGATCCGGATCCGGCGCAGGATTCGTCATAAACAAACAGGCCCCAAGTCCGAGTAGTACATACTGTAACACCAAACCCTTGAAGCCTGGCTCCCAATGGTACAGTGAAATTACTTTGACAGATTTTTAAGGTCATCCCCTAGACCCCTACTAGCTATCAAAGTCATGTCTGCAATAACACTAAAAAGGATAAAAATAACATGTGGGCTGACAAGTAGCAACACTGCAGTCTACAGCCAAAGATTTCTACAAGTATCCAAAATAAGTGATGAATTAATCACACAATTTTTACAATCAAAAATAAATGTGGAAAATTTTGGATCTTTTAGGAGACAAATAATTTGTATTGTACGTGAAGACAATCAAGGGAGACACTGAGCATTAGGGAGACATTTCAGTATTTTGAATGAGGGATTACTACATGCTTTAACATGCCTTGCGCTAAAACTTTATTTACTGGCTAGCCCACAGGGCCAGCTTAAATTAATGTACATATACTTCAGATTTTACTGGCCCATTTAGATTTTGACTAGCCCATACATAATTGATCCATACCTCTAACACTACAGGTAGGTTCTTATTTCATTTTACTAGCCCACAGGGCAACCAAGGAAGTGAATCTACATGTGTAGCTGTTGTATGACAGGCTCATACTACATGTATTTCAAACCCTGATTAACAATGACCCCCTTTTTCAGTCATACTAGTGGAAATAACGATCTTGTTAGCACACATCATATGACGTGTGAGCTTTATTTCTAAGGTCAAATGATTTCAGAGACAATCAAGGAAACAGGATACAGGAAAGGTGTCCATTTCAATTATCCTGATTTCTAAGATTCAGCAGACAGATCCTCTTTTTCATTCCTCTACATTTATTTCAGTGCAGAGGAAAATCATTCATTGGCCTTTTCCATAATAAAGCAAGCTGTAATTGGCCTCCAAAGGCATTAGGTAAGGTCACTGCACAGTGCACACTGTCATTTTGTACACATCTTCCAGGCCTCCAAGCATATGGGTACACGTATGTTATAAATTGAACTGGCACAAACTATAGGCCTTTTCCCACTTGACCAATCTCGGGGGTGGCCCCGGGGTGACGCAGGGGTGAAAATAAGCCACGATTCCCACTTGAAATGTTCACCCCTCCGTCACCCCCGAGCCACCCCCGAGATTGCCTTATCTCCGGGGTTAGTTCAACCCTGCTCGGGACCAGGGTTGAAATTTTCACCCCGGGGTGGCGCCGGGGTGAGTTCGCCCCGGAGATGAGCGCTCTAGTGGGAAAAGGCCTTATGCGATTCAGGACATTTTTGTACACATCCAATGGAAAATGTTTTGACTGGATACACTTTGCCGCATTCACTTTTTATGTACACAATTACAAACGCACTGGCTATGAGACAAAGTCTAAAATGCGTTTGGTTGTCATTTGTGTGACAATTAACAATCTTTCTTGTAAATCAGGCTGAAATATTGATTTAACTGCTTTTACTCAATCTACACAAAACTACCAAGCCATCCAATACTTCTAACTAACATAAAACTACACAAATATCAGGTGTCTACTGCTGAACTCATTTAGGCATCGACAAATTGGTTGGTTCTAACCTACAAAACTCTAGAAATCCAAGGTCAGACAGGGACAGGCTTGTAATAATAACAAGCCCAACAAAAAACGAGATCAATTTATTGATATTTAAATACCAGCTATTATTTTGGCTATATACAGAAATTTCTTCCACCATATTGCACCTCCCAGAGTAGAAGTACAAAAGGCCACAGAATATAGAATGTTGGTAGGATCATGGATGGAATTAGGCATGCCTGTTTGACTACTGTGGGAGTACAGTGCATGTGGGGAGTGTATAAACCTAATCTCAATTCTGGACATATGTATGTGAAAGAGTGATTTGAGAATGAGGTTTCAGCTTTGACCAGTTTTATTATACATGTAAGCCACTGTGACACTGTCACTATTTTTAGAATTTAAGTGCTGTTTTAGCGCTTAAAAATAGCTTGAATGTAACAGCATGCATTCTTTACTTCTTTTTTTCTTGCAGACTTTTTATAACTGCTGTAACTATAACATGGAGGAAGGAAGGTGCGCGTACACAGTACATGTACAATGCACATATCACATGTATGCACATTGTGTAATGTGTATGCACAAGGTGCAATGTGTGTACACACCAAATCTTTTTGCGTACATTGTACAGTACACATGATGTACATAATGTACAAAGAATGGTGCTTGCAGTTGCACACATTTGCAGTAAAGCCAGACAAGAAAAGGCCTGAACCATTTGGGTGCCAGTCAACTCGGTCCGTAACCAACTCGGTCCGAGTCAACTCGGTCCGTGACCAACTCGGTCCGAGACCAACTCGGTCCGAAGCCAACTCGGTCCGTGACCAACTCGGTCCGTGGCCAACTCGGTCCGAGGCCAACTCGGTCCGTGACCAACTCGGTCCGTAACCAACTCGGTCCGTGACCAACTCGGTCCCTATGGGAAAACGTACACAAACAAGAATCCATGCAGTTTGCAGCAGCAGTGTACAACATGTAGGCTACTTGCATTAATGTTTTTTAATGTCATCATAACATAATATGTTTTGCTTGTGGCTAAAACCGTGAAGATAAATTATATCTTATTATGTTGATACAATAATTATTTGATAAAAATGGCACAATACAATTTTAATTAAAATATTAATTAAATTATACACGAAGTCAAATGCCTTATGAAAACGTGCTTTTTATGTTTAAAATTAATAAATCAATTAATTAATAATAATGATGATTGTTTTGTGTTTTTGTTTTTGATTTTTTATCTTTGTTTTAATTAATCTGTGTATATACATATAACATAATTCAATATAAGATTTATAATTGGCAGGTGTTGGGAAGGCACGTCTTTTGATGACAGGTTTTTTTTTTTTTTTTTACTTTTTGTCAGGCCCTGGGCAGCACCTGCCAATGTATTTTTCATTCTTTTAATGTTTTTAAGATAATAAATGAATAAATAAATAAATAGACCTAAATAAATAGTTAAATTCACGCAATTTGCGAGACTACGTTGTCGTTTTGCTGCAACAAAATTACCAGACGTTTTTGCGTGCATTTTCCCATAGGGACCGAGTTGGTCACGGACCGAGTTGGTCACGGACCGAGTTGGTCACGGACCGAGTTGGCCTCCTGCCAATGTATTTTTCATTCTTTTAATGTTTTTAAGATAATAAATGAATAAATAAATAAATAGACCTAAATAAATAGTTAAATTCACGCAATTTGCGAGACTACGTTGTCGTTTTGCTGCAACAAAATTACCAGACGTTTTTGCGTGCATTTTCCCATAGGGACCGAGTTGGTCACGGACCGAGTTGGTCACGGACCGAGTTGGTCACGGACCGAGTTGGCCTCGGACCGAGTTGGTTACGGACCGAGTTGGTCATGGACCGAGTTGGTTACGGACCGAGTTGGTTACGGACCGAGTTGACCTGAAACCAACCATTTGCCCCTATACAATTGTCAATATATAGACCTAGAGGTGGACTATACAGTATCACAAAAAATTGTCAATTGATGAATTGTTCATGAATATTAAATGATTTATGGTCGGGAAATAGATAATATGCAAATTAGGCTTGCCCTTGATGAATTGTTATCATGAACTTATGAAGTTCATACAAAATGCATTATGATATGCTATTTAATTTAACATGACGTAGGCTATATTGGATCTTTGTTTTAAAGTGATGGTTTACAGTTTACACTTAACATCAAATGTCCGCACATATGTGAACCATCAATTTGATTGATTAAAGCAAGGAATTAAAGTAATTAAACAATGTTCACGTACAATGATAAATGTGCATCTGCAGATCAAGTTAAAAAAAAACCTCTTGGAGTGTATTAAGTTGCAAAAATCTGTACGGAATGGAATCTCCAAAGATCAGTTACGAAAGAATGTCAGTGACATGTGACTCTGGTGGTTGAGTGTTATCACTGGCAACCAAATTTGAAATAGAGAAGGTTTCTGTGAATATGTAGGCCTATAAAGCACTATCCATCCTACTGTGCAGCCTGCATTTGGGCATGGTGTGCTTGACCTTCGGAAGTGTGAATGTGACTACAGTGCACAACAGATGTTCAGGGATAGGCCTAGTACTAGTGAACATATTGTAATGAGTATGTGCAAAAAGTATGTAGATTTCTGTATTAAAAGCATGTCTGGATTTATTACACAAACAAAACAAAACGAAACAAAAACAAAGGGAAATTGCAGCTTGTCCCCAGCCAGCCCCCCCCCCCCCCCCCACCAAAAAAATGGCAGGGTATATTTTGTCGCCACAGGCATTCTTCCTGCAAACGCTCTTTTGCCATTCCCTCACTCTAATTAAGGCCACTTTCCAGTATTGGAAAATTGAACGTACCTCCAGCAAAATAACACTTCGAGAAAGAAGGTGAAGAAAGGCAGTGCCGGCAAAATATACACACAAACACAAAAATTTAACAGCTACGACAGTTGTTTTGAATTTTATCATCATTATTATTTACGACAAGTAAATTGCCAGTGATATTTTACGATTTCATAAAAAAAATTGAAACAAAAGTAACCCCAAAAACTATGACTCGACAATGAAAGTCGTACAGAACACGATTTCTGCTCCTTGACAAAAATATTCAGAAAACAATTCTCGATGATGGGCGGTTTGTGCGTGATTTCTCCGTAGCTTGCGCCATCTACACGTTAGTTTTCATCGGTTGTCAAGTTATGAGATTGAAAGTACCCAGATGTACGCGCTGATCTATTCAAGTACTACAACAAAGCTATGACTTTTCGTAGTGACATAACCATATTAATTAATGTAACTTTTTGTAAGTTGGTAACATTGGGAAAGAATTCCACTGATGACCATTACGGAAAAAGGATTATATCCTCCAAGAGTGAACTTATTGGACACAAATTATGATAAACTTCAATCTCAGGTGTGGAAAACTTGGGTAGCATATCTGGAAAGTGAGTTTTACAGGGTCTTTTTACCTACAAATTGTACACTTCCAATATAGCGGCAGGCATCTGGCTCAAAACGCCCTCTGTTGGTTCCATAGAGTTGTGCACAAGTTATGGTCATCAGTGGAATTCTTTCCAAGCTCAACAACCTATCCCAATAGGCCTAGGCCTAATTGAGGTCTAAAAAAATGAATTTTCGGGGGTTTTTTAGGTCTAAAAAAATGAATTTTCGTTTTTGTAACTGATCCACAACTTTTTGAGAAAAAAAATTAACATAAACGTAAACGGACTAGTACTAGCACTGTAGTAAATTGAATTTGAGAAGACTCGTACTTGGCATGCAGTTAGTGTATAGTAACAACTTACAATCTGAACTATCCTGAGAATACCAGGCACCGACATCACATAGCCCTTGTCCAGGGTGACCGGGGCCATTTGCACCGTGGTAGTGCTGGTAGTTGTTGTAGTGGTTGCCGTGTAGTGGCTGTCCGGGAATGCTGGATCATCCATTCTGATCGTTCAGTAGGCCTAATTCCTTCTAAACAAGATTAAAAACAGCCACACACGTATCCTGTGCTTCAGGTAGTATTACTGGCCTAGTAGCAATAGTGCTGTAGGACTATCAATTTATGAATTCGGAGAAATAATCATGAACAACTTGGAGCGATGTCAGACTAATTGATCGTAATCCGTGAGCAGCGCAGGCTAGGCGGGGACGCGGTTCCCTAGATCATGTCAACGGCGCTAAAACACTGCCGTAAAGGCGCCCTATGTGGTTGTTGGATAGGTATTTTCCTGGGTGGCGCCCAATTGGGCTATACAAAATCTGCTGATTACGTCTACGTCTAGTCTGGGAACCCATCAGTACATCGTGGAATTATATTGCTTTCCATCAACAAATAAAACAGGTGGCCGACTAATTAGTGCATTACACAAAATGACATAGTCATGAGGACCCGAGTGAATTTTTGTAGAAATAATGACATCACATGCATGTAATGCACATTCCTTTTTACGACACCTGCAGGTGAAACGGTACCGCCTTTCACCCCCGTTCACTGGGGGCGGACATCCGAGTACTTTTACCTTATGACCCCTGAGTCTGAAAAGGAATTTCCAAAGGAAACAGCTGCTGATTATGCCTCAGATCTCTCTTTGACTTCTCAATGAAAACTGGGAAAAGACTCTCTTGACATCACCATACAAACGAAGTCAATATGGAGGGGGTGGGGCGGGATGGAGGGGGGGGGGCAGTGTTGCCATGGAAACACACAATAGTTTTTTAAATCCAGTCAATAAAATCCTTTATTTTAGCTGATGACTTACAGTTCCACACAAAATGGCAGATTTATATCAAGCCCCCATTGGGAAATTAATTTATGTATCGTTCACTCCCCTATGTGACAAGATCAGAGATCAAAAGGCAACTCGGGTGACAAAGATATAGTCGACAATGATGATGGTAGTAATAGAGCTTTAAAATTCCATAAGACTTGTATAATGTTTGCATGATTTAGGACAGATAAGCGCCCTTGACTAGTTGACCTCAACAAAAGAAAAAGGTATATTGGTTGATTTTGGGGAGGATTAAGAAATGTGAAGTAACCTTTCCTAAGTTCCTAGGTTCTCTGGATTCTAGAATAACTAACAGGGTGAAATAATAGACAAAAGAAACAAGATTTCTATTTAGCAGAAAATTTATTATACATGTATAACAGTAATACAGACAAAAACTGACTGTTGTACAACTCCCAAAAGAAGGAATGATGAAAAAATTCAAATTGATCATTTCTTTTACTTTTAACTCTTCAGGGTATTTAAATGCACCAGCTGAAAAATGCAGTTACAGATATTATGAAGGACCGAGTCTTTAAATTTGGTAATAAGGTAAGTGCACTACATAGAATGGGGTTGGAAGTTCAAATCCTGCCAGAGTACCCCGGGGTACACGGGCAGGTTGAAGTACAATAAGTACAATAAATACAAGGAGGGAAGGGCAACTCGTTCTTGCAAAACTCAGTTTTGTAATTGCATTAACTCTGTCAATGATATTCTTGACATTTTCATGAGTAGTGCAGGAAGTGGATACTTTGACCATATATCAGATTTGGAACATATGCCTGAGAACTTAGAGAAGGCAGTTACACTAAAATACAACCAGCCAGCAAATTGGCAGGCCATGGCAACTACTGTCTTTCTGGTATATTTCATATAGTTCTGCATATCACACACCAACATCTTAACGTTGCCATCTTTAATAGAGAGGCAGGAACATGATGAAACCATGACAATGCAGAGTTATGGCATGTTATGGCATGAGTGAAGCTATCTTCACTTGTCCTCTAGCAGAGGAACCCATCTCAAAAGATGTTTTGCGACCAAAGTTGTAAGAGAATACCCTTCAAACTGGTCGGTGTCAGGAGTCTGAAATGCCATGCCCTTTGTGTGAATGCAAAGTAATCTTTGTGAGACTAACGAAAACACCGGGTTCTTCACATGAGTGCTCAACACCCCCCTCCCCCATTCAAACAAACAACCAAAATCAAACACAACAAAACAAGGAACGATAAATCCCCAATCTGAATCCATCGAAGAGAAATTCCAGACGATACTGATGATACTTTTTTTCAAACAAGAATGTTGCATTCCCAGGACTGAAAATTCCAGTGCAGATGATCACCGTTATTAGTGTCGCTCAGTTAACACTCTCACTAATAACAGGTGACAAAAGTCACAAACCAATGTAACTAAAAAACTTCGAAGAACATGCAGGTCCTTCATCATGGTTTGGTGATTGATTTCTTTTTGTTTTTGGTCATGTTCCCTGACTGCTGCACAATATAATGCCAATTCCCAGTTTATCACGGCAGCCGGCTAACCTTCCGGTGGGCTACCAGCTATGTTTCTTTGACATGACCAAAACGATGATCAGAATGTATAAGGGCAGTTCTGTATTCAGCAGGAGTCCGCATTCAGCATCACTTCTTTTTAGCACTGGCTGACTTCTTGTCTTCCTTTGAGGTCTCCTTGCTGTCAGTCTTGTCGCCCTTATCCTTGTCCTTTTCAGTCTTATCCTTGTCCCCCTGGCCTTTCTCCTTCTTCTCCTTGTCCGGCTTGCCCTCCTGCCTCTCCAGATCCCGGTTCTGCACCTTGTTGCTGATGAGATTGTGCAGGGCGATGACGGACCGAATCAAGGAGGCCAGGTAGATGACCAGCATCTGGTCGTTGGTGGTCACCACGAAGGAGCGGACGAACTCCGTCAGGTTGACGTCCGGCAGCAGGTTGAAGATGTCCTGAAGCTGGTAGATGATGGTGTGGTTGATGGGCAGCTTCTTGGTGGCAATCTGCTCCAGGTAGCTCTGGATGTGCTGCATCTGGGAGAAGAAGCCCTTCAGTCCAAGCAGCTGACCTGTGATTCGCTGCGACAGACTCCCTACGCTAGTGTCTTTGATATCCCTGTGGAAAATTATGAAACATCACATATCATGTGCTGGTACATAAAACTCAACAAAATAATTGCATAACCTCTGCGAAGGTTTATCAGCTTCCTATCTTTTCAAGTATCCATCGGGACAAACATTTCTCTCTACATTTTTCCCTCCAAAATGCTTTCATGTTCGGGGGAGCTGTATTTAAAAATGTAAAACACTGCACCAAGTGATTTTTGTTGTAACAAGAACAAATTCACCAATATACAATACAGTACCATTTTTTCAATCCGAAACATGGACACCATTTTGATGAAATGTTTACACTTATAATATTTTGAAAGCTAGATGATCGGAAAGAATGCTGTCTTGCAAAAAAGACCCCAACATGATGAATCCTATATCCAACCTTTAAGAAAGGCATTATTGACAACTCACTTTTTCCCATTATAGACATAAAATACTGCCAAGCACTTTTGCTTGGCTAAATGTTGTACCACCAGATATCTCCTACTGCCTTGTTATGTCATGTAGACCAGGGCTCTAGTGTTTATAGTGGTAAGGGTAGGAGTGAGAAGACAACACAATCTAAGATATCCTCTCATATTCAGATGCTTAAAAATACTGTAAGGACTTTCACTCAAGGGGACCGACATACCTGAGTAGATGTTCAACGCCCACTTCCTCGGCTTCCTCCGCCCCCATCTCACTAGGTACATGCTCAAAGGTCCGACTAGTAGGAGTGCCATCCTGTATGCCAGAGAAAAGGAGGCATGTCGACTGTTAATGAGCCTAAAACTGGGTCCTTTTTAAACACAATGCAACTGATGGTTCTAACATTCAAATAATTCTGATCGGAGAACATCACAATCATAAGACGTATGGGGAAGATAGTTCATCTTGTTTCTCTTATCCAAATGATGTTTAACCCTAACCCACATGCATACCACAATTTACCACACATGGTTTTCCTTGTGGTGAGTGCGGTATCCTGCATAACACAATACACCACAGTTTGGTTTTCAGGGGTAATGTTTATGATCCAGTTCCCCAATGGAGATTGGTAATGTGTAGTAAGCAGCTCTTGCCTAGTGTAGTAACTGTAGAGGTCTAGGATTAGGTTTATAGAGTTATCACATTTGATCACTGTTTGCCTACTCTGCTGTTTTTGTTATTCAACGTTTCATCACTGAGTACAACATTCCGCACACGTTGTACAACCCATAATTTCTATTGTGTTGAGTCTACATCCTGCAAAAAAGCAAAGGAGAGCAATGCTTAAAACCAAAACAAAGTTTCCAGAGGTTTTGCTTACATCGTGAACCTCCTCTACTGCAATGTAAGCTTCTGATGGAAGTCCAAGCTCCTTGGGTTTTGCATCAATGATCACCAAAACCTACAGAGAGAACAACAAAGGAACAAAAATCGATATAAATTTTTTCGAAGCCCATGGGCATGTTAACAGCAAACTTTAAGAATCTGCCTAAATTTTAGTGTACTACAAACATCCCAATGGCATTTTCTTTGGACGTGGAGTCGAAACTGGATGAAGCAAGCCAAATGATGAAGATGCAGAACCCAGGCCTTAATGTTCCCAGTCTACAGAGAATCCCGCTTACATCAGGAATAAGAATGGCAGACTTGGGGCTCTTATGGCTACTTCACAAGGGGGAACTTTTATGAGCAACGTGGAGGCAACCACTTACACTTTTGTTAGCACAAGAGATGATTTTCTGGTCATGTTTTGCTATCCCCCAAAAATTATGCGCAAATTGACAGGTAGGTATATCATCTTCCTGAATACTGCCTGAAAATATTTGGCCTTATTGCCTATAAATTGCCTGGCATAACATGAGCCTCAGAGATAAAGAGTTGGCCTTTCCATATATTCAATCATGCAAATAAGCTTAA
Source organism: Astropecten irregularis (assembly GCA_963971285.1). Classification (NCBI taxonomy): domain Eukaryota; kingdom Metazoa; phylum Echinodermata; class Asteroidea; order Paxillosida; family Astropectinidae; genus Astropecten; species Astropecten irregularis. The sequence goes on along the minus strand of OZ020246.1, from coordinate 18,745,608 downwards.
AATTCATTTCAGAAAAAAAAAAATTAACAAAAGCAATTTTCACAGTTTAAACCAATTCTTGTGACTGCCTGGAAGAAAATTAACTGTGTTTTAAATTTAACCAGCAGGATACATTGAGCATTCATGGTGTGAACTCACCGAGCTTGGACAGTACTGCCTGATGATTTCGTTGATGGCTATATCATTCTGGTGCAGTTTAGGACCAGTGTGGTACCAGCCAACGATCTTCTCTCGTGCTGGATGAGAAATAACAACGGCAACAGAAAAACAAAAACCATTTCAGTCAGAGCTTATTGCAGGGGTCATTCAAGTCCCCAAATGGTCAGACTGGTTTAAATACCAAACTAACCACCAAGAAATCAGTGCAGTCCACCCTAAAATGTCTGCCAATAATTTGACCCATTTCCACCAAAAATCATCCCATGCCCTCTTGGTACTGTTGGACACTGATAAACTGAAGTCATTCCATAGGGCCTAGGCACTATGTAAGGCGGTTGGCCCAACATCAACAACAAGGCCAAAGTCCAAGGAATGTACCATGTGGTGTTACTGTAGTCTTGGACTGTGGCAGACTTAGGAAGATTACCAGCAAGACGTTTAAAGGGTTTGGTTGGGTACCGGGTACCCCTTCCTACATCCTGCTTCTTACTTTCGTTCGACACTTAACCCTAACCCACATGCATACCACAGTTTACCAATTATGGCTTTCCTGTGGTACACATAAGTATGGTATCCTGCAAAAATGCAGACCACCATACACCACAGTGGAGACTGTGGTAATGTGTGGTAACCAGCTCTTGCCTCGTGTGGCAAGTGAGAGGGTTAAAAAAAGCCTTGTGACAAATTCCGTAACCTGAACCAAATGTCATACCTAAATGGTGTCAAACAAAATGGGGCCAATTTCACGGCCCTGCTTAGCACAAAAATTTGCTAATCATTTCACTTCTGTCTTGATAAAAACAGGATTAACAACCAAATTTCCACGTGTTGTGTATCGCCTGTGATTGGTCTTTGACTGTTGTTCGCTGACCATGAATATCAAATGGAATTTTTTAATGGTGGTTTGTTTTATTGAGGAAGACATTTTGTGCTGAGCAATTATTTTTTTGCTTAACAGCTCCATGAAATTGGCCCCTGTATGGATGTGAAACAATTAACAATCCACATCAAAAGACATTCTACATAACCGTCTTAGAAGTTTTTCATTCCATGGTAACTAGACCTGTAAGCAGTGCCCAGGACACTCCGATACACCGGATCCTAGGCCCTGTTTATGGATCTATACATGGTGACGTACCATTGACTTTCTTAAACATGCCATACATGCTCTCCAGGTAGTCATGATCCAGATACCACACTGTGTTGTCTTTATCATCTTCATCAAAGGGAACTGTAACATTAGAAACAAGAGACAAATGGAAATTTAGAATGGAAACTTAGGAATGATTTCTATGTATACACGGACAACACTTGACACCGTACCCCATGCACAAGCCCTATGGGACTGAAATGAAGAATTCTTAAGAGTTTTCTAAGTTAATAATCCCAGTTTTTTTATATACATTCCAAGCAAAAACAATTAAACAAAAAAACACACAAAACACACAAAACCAACACACCAAATATGGCAATAAACTGAGTCAAAATACTCAAATCATGGAGGTAGAAATAGATAGGGCCTAGCTTAAACTTACAAAAGTAGGCCTGGGGCTGATTTTACTAACGCTTTGCGATCATCGCTAAAACCCAAATCCATCGCAATGCTACGCAATGTAGTGATCAATTTTCCATTTAGCGATGGATTTGGACTTTAGCGATGATCGCAAAGCATTTAGTGAAATCAGCCCCTGGGCCTACAAACTTTATAACAAAGACTAGGGCCTAGTCAAAGAATTAAAAATGTAACAAACCATGGCATAGAAATTAAAAGGCAGTGTATATTTTGCCAGCCCCGGCAATCTTCCTGCAAACGGCTAACGCTATTTTGCCGTTCCCATTGGCTAATCTGAACGATAAGAACGTACCTCCGGCACGTTACACTTCCGAAATAAAACTGACAAACAATAGGTACGTTACAATCCATGCACTGTGAGTAGGCCAGAAATGTCCACTGTGCTTGCGCGGGCTTGTAGCCCTACTGGGGGATTGCCCTACAAAATGTGGCATTTTGATTGGTTGCCGGGGGGTAATTTTTTCCTACATCATCGATATCGTGTAGTTGGAGACTCATTCTTAATTCCTGTGAAAAAAAAAATGGGATCCGTAGCTCCTTGCGTTCGTGCGATCAACTTGAATTATTGGGTCACATTCAACCCTCTCCTATTCATAGATCAAATGTTCCTACCATTTTGAAATGTATACATACTGATAAAGTGACATTTCAACTACCTTGTGGTGAAATTTGGGTGGAATCTGACGATCAGAAATGTGACTTTTTCGACCAGGAATGTCATGATGCTGTGCGTTGTTGTTGCATATTGGTGCCCAGGATTGAATTTATGTAATTAACCACTAGAATTATAATTTATCTGATTAATCTTGGATAATTAATATCAATTTAAATCATGTATTTGAACCAGAATACTTCAATCTAATGTTTGAAAAGATTTCATGCATATATTTTAATCCCAAAGATATTTATGGACATAATTATACAAAATTAGCCCTCCTCCAGTCCTCGATCACAACTTTTTTTTCAATGTAATGCAAAACCATATGGGACCAAATATGCAAATTTTGGATCATGAAAATGGCTGTAACTTCCTTCAAACTAATGGTATGGAAGTGAGTGAGGTATCAAATGAAAGGTATTCTCATGCTCTTTCAGATGATATACCTTGCAGGGCATATCTATGATATCTAAAAATTTTGTAACATCCCTACAAACAATCAATCATTTCAACTGGAAACATCATTTCTGGACTTCCCAGGGACATAAAATAAGGAAAATAATTTCTTAACAAGCAACAGTCATTCATACTGCTCGGTGTAAACGTATTAATTAGGGCCTACTCAATCCAATTAACAATTTCATTGTTTTTGTTACAAACCAGCAAAACTATTGGAGACATCAAGGACTCCCTTTCTCCAGGCGCCCAGCAAAACTCCGACAACTCGCCGTTGATTTCGTACTCTGTTGAAGTGATCTACGACGCTTAATAGAACCAAGGGGTGGACCACCACCTTGTTAATTTCTAACTGTGGAAGAGACATCCCTTTCGGAATAAAAAGGTCTCTAATTTTAGTCAATATTTATAAACAATTCGTTAGTCGCTAATGAACACACATGTGAGATGACTTGCGAAGTTCCATTCAGTCATGTCAGTAATGGCGAAAAGTTCCGTTCAGCGCATGCGCCTGGCTTGGGTGTTGCAAAGCAAAATGCTACCCATCTATGGTTGTTACTCCACAAAGAATAAATAATTGAATGGTAGAGATAAAAACTTTGGATTTTTCATTCTTTCAAAGATCATCCTTTCTTTGAGATCAAAAAGATGTTTTCACCGGTATATTCTTTCCTTATGAAATTTAATTTCTTAACTCAACCCTCTCACTCTCTCAACTTGGCTACGGCTGTGTATTGAAGCGACTGGGCTGCTCTCATGATTATTATTTTGTGTTATTTCAAGTTGTAGCCAATTAATTTGAGGGCGCTACATAACATTAACGGTAACGCACACCTGCCGCAAATTCCCAGTGCGATGCTGACGCTACTTAACTTAGTGATTCCTAATTCTCGATAGATGTTTTAACCTCGTTTCTCGATCAATGTCATTCATTTACATACAAATGTTTATGATTTCTGCAGAAAATATGAAATGTGTCTACAGAAAATTTCCACCAGGTCTCTTAAAGGTAGTATCATACTTTGGTAGCATACCGAAACAGAAATCTTCACAGATTTATCTATAACTTACAGGGTATAAAGATGGTGATGGTAGAAACCTACCGTTAACAATTCTTTGCCTATAATGCTGTATTTATCCAAAAATGAGTAAAATCAGCGACCAAATGTTTTTTTTCTATCTTTTAAAGATCAAACAATAAAGAGAAAAGACTTAAGCGATACTGTGGCCGTTTTTCACTGTTTTCTCAAAAAGTGGGCACCATGGTTTTATATGGGATTGAATTTTTTTTTTTACAGATGATTGAATTTCTTTACAGATGACTGTTACTGTATCTGTGTTGATATTTTTGCCCATGAATCTGTATTTGTAAAAAAAAAAAAAAGAACTTAAGTATGATATTACCTTTAATTTGATTTCCAAGACATAGACGGAGGGACTGGGATCAGATGTGTTATTTGTTCTTTATGTTCAGATCGGTTCATGTTAGAGATGGTAGATCACTTCTTCTTTTTTTAGCAACGGCAAAAAATCTGTTAGGTGACTGTTAGTCACAGTTGGTTTCATTTTAAATAAAAGCCGATAAAATAAAAACATTAATGGTAAGTGTTGCCAACTAACTTTTCGTTCGGACATAATATTTAGAGGGGCATTAATCTTTGCAAACCATCCACTATTTTGCAATAGCGCCCTCTTTTGACATGAGAATTTGACCATCATTAATTTCCAGATGTAAATAAAACGCTTGTGTACGTTATCGTCTGACTGTTTATAATTAATTGGAAGTATTTGAAACGTGCATGTAGTTACGTTTGCTGCCCCAAAAACAAGACGTGCATTATCATTATGTTATGACCATTGTCTTAATAAATAATAATACCACCGAGCAGCTATCGACATGTCTCAAAACACGTACAACAACGCGAAACAAGTGCAGACGGGACAGGATGAACGTCTGACGAAGAGACACATTGAAACACTCAGTTTTCTTCAGGACGTTGCTAGGGAAAATAAAGAATTAAAGACACGTGTTGACCAGCTGGAGGTAGGTTATGTCATTTTGTTGACTCATTTTATGCATCTTTATCAAAATTTTTATCAAATAATTGTGAATATTGGACAATATTTAAGTTATAATGCATTGGGGGGGGGGGTATTTTGTCATTGTTGGTTCACATTTTCTTCACACCTTCCTCCATGGTTCACCTTAGACGTAGCAACATTCTGCAACTAGAACTTTGGCTCCCCCATGAACACATGAATTGACATTAGCAATCAATCTAAAAGAAAAATTAGGTCTCTGTTGCTGATTTAACATTCACGTTAACTTATCACCTAACGCACTGTCACTGCTCATATGATGATATTCCGACCATTTTGATGTCAGCAAGCTAAAGTTTTTGGGTTTTCTAAGACGATTCTCTATCCTACAGGATGCAGGATTTTAAGTAAGTGGATTGGTACCATAAACAAATCCTGCATCTTCCATTGTCCTGCATTCTTCTCCTGAGGATGAACAGATAGAGCATTCTGTTGCCAACATCAAATTAAACATCTGGTTCTTCTCAGAGACCATACACACTCACACTCAAAGAGTGGTTACCGCGAATCTATTAAATCCTTTCTAAAATTAGTTCAGTGCAATCCTTGTATGAATTTTATTCAAAGTCAGCTTTTAGACTGAAACTGAACAATCATGTTTTTTAATCCACATGTTTTTTAATCGAAAATGTCTAACATCTCTACACTTTTTATGGCAGGATGAGCTTAGTCAGTGCAGCGAACTACATGTACTGGGCAACGAAGCCAAACAGCGTATTCACAGACTACAAGAAGATTTCAACAGGCGTCTTGATCATAACAACAAGACAATTACACAGAAACACAAGGATGAGGTAAGCTCAACAAGTTGCCTAATAATTTGTGTGGAACAATGAGGCTCTGTTTTCAAATGTCAACACAATTTTCTTTCTCCATTTGGTATGTCCATTTAAAAAAAAAAAGTGATTTGAGAGTGCATCTAGAGATTTGTACTGGAAAGCAAAACTCCAGCTTCAATGGAAAACCACAACCTCTTCGTTAAAGGGTCTCTGCAATGGGAATATTATGGCTTGAACATGTGCCAATAAAAAAACTGTACATGGGACTGTGATTTTACCCACTTCCTCACACTGATTCAGGGTTAAAAGCAGGTTGTTTTGTTTGTATGCTAATTAGCATAATTTCCATATTCATGAGCAAAACTGTGATGTCATCTGGGAACTGATGAGAGCAGTAACCCAATAGACCGATCCAGTAAGCCCCGCCCATTTTCGCATTGACCAATCACAGCTGCGAAAATCTGATCACCATTTGCAGCAGCCATTTTGGTGATCTCATGCTGGAGATCGTGGTATTGATTACTGTGGTGTTTACGTTTACGAACTGGAAAAACAATAAATACCGTCCTCTGTAACTGTGTAAGTGCAGCACAACTTCACAAGTACAGTATCTTTCTGCTACAAATTGATGGTGTTTATATTGCCATTTTAATTCTGACTCTCGATGGCCTGGTAAGAGACGAAACGTACATTTGTGACTTTTTCCAAAACCAGAGTCCCATAGAGATAAGTGCTTTCGGTGATGGGCGTGCAACGCGTGTTGGCGATCGTGACACGTTACGCGCGCGCGTGTGCGTCGTTGCTTGGCCGTTGCTATGGTGGGCGTGGCCTACTGGATCGGTCTATTGATTTGTGCACAAAAAGTTTTGGTTGTTTTATAGGTTTTCTGACAGAACCTTTCTTCCTCAATGGGTTTTATTTTGCAAAATATGTTCCTTTCACTCAACTGGTGGTGTATTTTTTTTGACAAAACCATATATATTTCTGTAGGTCAAGTCTGCCTCTTCATTTTTTATGTTTTTTCATTATATTTTTGCTGTTGGTTCCCTACATGAGTATGTGTGAAAATCCCCCTTTTTCAAAGCCATTCAAAGGAAAACCAAATGCTGGTTTGAAACCAAAATAAGACTTGCCATTCATTATTTGTCAGTATATTCTCTGTATGAAGGCAATAAAATAACCTGACTGAAAAAAGCACTGCAGGAACCCTTTAAGCTTTAATTATATGAATGGAGCCAAAGCCAAAGCCAAGGATATAATGCAGCTAAGACTGTGTTCAAATTATCCACAGGTCTGCAATTACACTAACATGTCTCCGTGAGAAGTGGTTTCATATGTTAATATATTTGGCACAATAATGATAACAAAATATAGTTTTTATAGCTCATGTCACAATCCAACATACAAACTTGTATTATTATTATCCCTGGTCATTGGGCTATGTGCATTCTTTAAACTATCTCAACTCCCTGGGGAGTGCACAGCCTGATCAACTGCTGTATACCGCTCAGAGGCTAATTAAGCACACAGCCATCTCTACCCTCACAGGGTATAGTATTTACTCCTAGTTTAAGATTGTACAAAAGTGTCTTGCCCAAGGAAGTACCACTAGCCGATGGCTGGACTCGAACCCACAATCTGTAGATTGACGACAAGACCTTGAGTATGTAACACAAATCATTAGGTCACAGCGTCATACATACAGTCCTACTGTGTCACAACATACAAAACCACTGAGCAATGGGAGGCTTGGTGTTTTTTAACTGCTGCTGGTATTCAGCTCTATTGCCTGCCTATACACCGATCCGACGGCGCAACCATGGAGGTAGGAAACACCCGCCATTATTGCAGTGTTCCCACCCGCCTTTTGTCAGAAAAAAAGAAAAAAGACGTACACCCTGCAATTATAGAGTGCGGCGAAGTGTATATCCTTTTGTTGCCGGAAAAAAAGGTGGGGGGGGGGGGGACATTGCAGTAATGGCGGACAGTATATCATGCTGTCGGATCAGTGTTTAGGTCCTACGAACAAGTGACAATAAAAAGTGTTTTCTTGTGTCCCATCCCTTACAAAATAAGCCTACCTAAATGGCAGTTTAGACGTCCCTACTCCTGCCTGGTTAATCCTAGATAAAATGCCATGCCCCCCCCCCCCCCCCAGAGAAGCAGAACTTTAGAGACAAAGAACTGCGTACGTGAATTTCGTGTATGATGTGAATGGTGGCTAATTATTTCACACCATGCTGTAGTCATAATCATAATATATAGCCATTGTATGGCTATCGCCAGAGATGCATTGACCATTAATTGGAAGTGAGCCCTCTGTTGTCTGCAGTTATTGTAAAATATACCTGGCATTAGTGTGTCTTGCACATTTTATAGATGTGCTAGAAAGTGAATTACATTGCATTATTCATGGAACAAATAGCCATATGCACATGTATATAATTCAGTCACAACTTGCTATTGTTTTAGATTTATTGAAATGATTGATAATGCACGTGATCTTGTCATTTGCACATTTTTGCATCATAAACTTAAGATCAAAACAAAATGAAACCTGCTTGAAAAAAAAGGAAAACAAGCGTGTCTACCCATTTGGTTACAAGCATTTTATTTCTACTTAGTCATCACAAGTTTCAAAGTCATTCCAAAGAAAGTACTTTACAAAAAAGGGGAGAATATCCAGATGCAAGTAAATATTGTCAGCGTTAGACCACTTTGTGTTGCTTTCAGATAATGTGTATAATGAAACACATACAGTATAACCCGGTACAAATCATGTTCGGGCAGTTTCTTGGGAATTGGAGTGCAGGGTGAACCAGAAAAATCAACAATAGCCACAGTGTGTGTGAAGATGTGAAACATTGTTGGGGGAAACATTTTGATGTTTTGGCGTATCTAGGGAAAATGGCGCTTGTGGCAAGTGCTAATATTGCGCCCCTTATTCCAACTTCTGATGCCGATGAAAACAAATCAGACAATTTGAAATTGGAATCAATCTTTGTTTAATTTGATAAGATAATACATTCATCAAATAACCACAAGAGAAACTGACTGAAATTAAAGTCTTTGAAAAGTGAAGAAAAATTGACTGGAGTGGAGTGCACCCTAAAAAATGCAAAATTACTTTTGAGTTTTTCTGTGATAAATAGGGTCAATCATTCACAATGTAAAATTGTCTTTAATTTCTGACATTAATCTAATGACAAATGTGTTTTAGTGGTCAAATTACAATTGTACATTTTCAACTTTAGGGCTCCACATTAAGTATTTTGTTCTCTACACCCAAAGACTGTAATAGTAAACTTCTTCCCATTTCATACAGTGCTGTCCATTAGTATGGAAGTGAGCCCTCTTGTGTCCAAATACTGTTCTTCACAGTGATTTGTGAATATGAATGGAATTTGAAGTGTATGACATTGAAAGATACATTTATTGTACATTTTATAATAATGTACATTATTGTATTGTGGGTTTGATGCTCCCTGGAGCTTAACCCATTAAGAAATCCAAGTAAGGACTTAGTTTCTTTCTTGTACACGTATGCTTCTGGAAACATGTCACACAAACCTAATCTAATCTAGTGTAATCTAATCCAATTTATCTTCTAATAATTTGCATTTCAGTCCAATTATGATAATTTGGAAATTACAGTGCATACCTACATGTACATGTATAATACCCACAAAGGGGAACTAAATACATGTAAATTTCTTTGTAAGTTTTAAGTTGTAAAGTCATTCATATTGACTTTAATAATGAACATTTACTGATTGGAATTTCAAACTTGGGATCTCCTGAAAATTGTGTTTTCTTATTAACTCTACCCATCACCTCTACATGTATGTTTGGTAACTAGTATCCTAGAAAGTCGGTCACCTTTCTTTCGGTCCTACTAAGAAACCATGGAACCACATACCAAAAACTGTAAATAGGCCTAAATAATATAGTTTTCACAATAAATTTCATGTTCACAAATATAATGGTGCTTTTGATTCATTATCAATGCAGTTTTATTTTGATTGATGTAGACCTCTTGACTTATTCTGTATTTCTTGTAAGTTGTGATTGGGTTGAGTGACCATATCTGAAACCAGTTCTGGTTTGTGGTGCCCGGTCAAAGCGTTATGAAATCAGACCTGTGTGTCCAACTGTCCAAGTTGAAAGCAGTCAACAATCTTGTAGTCTGTGGAAGCTGAATACGACAATTATTTATGTTTATCAATCAAATGTCATTGTGTGATTACTCAGTGACTGCCTGATGTAGTACTTGGTGTGCTGTTGTTGTTTTTGTTGTTGTTTTTAAAAGAATCTTAAGCAAACAGTTATGTGTTGAAAGAAATATGTCACAACACTGAATAAATTTCTGGCAAATTATTCAATGTAATTTGAGAATTAGGCCACTAGAGCTAATATAATTACGTGCATGTAATTCACCCTCTACAAGCGGTGTGTATGTGTGGCTTATATCCCTCCGTTGCTGTTAATATAGAGTACGTTGACTGGCTGAATTGGGTGATTCACCAAAACACTCACAAGAGCAGCTGAAAAAGTCAATACCACCTAGCGATGCCCCGCTGATTGCCAGCCGATGAAGCCCCAAAGAGGGTAGAAAATGGACATTGTGCGTCTTGAGTGAAGAGCCCTCCAATACTGGAGTCTGCAGGAGAGAGAGAGGGAGAGAGATCTGAGGAGAAGAAGGGTTGGGAGAACCAAATTTATTCAAGTCAATCAGAGGTTTTTTTCTCTTCTTCTTCTTCTTCTTTTTTTTTGTTGGCATTTTGCATTTTGTTGACACGACAGTAATTGACAAGTGTTGACTCTGCCATTTCCTGAGCGACCAACTCCCCTCCTCTTTCTCTCTATCTCTCTCCCGTTTGATTTCTGATTGGAAGTGCAGTGTGTGTAGGATGAACAGGACCAGGCTCAGTATAAACTGGGTGTGGGGGAAGATGGGTGTACTAGGGGTAGGATGTATTGGGAAGGTTGGGCTTACTGGAGTAGGGTGTGGATAGATGGGTATTGTGATATGGGATGCAGGGAGGCTGATTAAATACATGTTCAGGATGCATTTGGATTTATCTCTCTATCTTTAAGGTAATGTGTGACATACGGTAGGACTTATGTGCATTAACATCACCTTTGTCTGTAGTATACTCATGAAATGAGGTATTTACGTGCAACTGCTGCTAACCTTAGTTTTGTCTGGAGTGTATCAGTGTAAAGAAGAGAGGAAAAAATACTTTAAACCTGGGGAAGGCTTGGACAAATATAAATGTACATGTGTAAAAGGGAATGTAACCAGTGCACGTATTTACTTCAGACTGTGGAGAGCAGTGTGACCCAGACCACTGATTAAGCACACAGCAATGGAGCACCATTAAATACAGGATCACATTAGTTAATAGAACCCTTCTCTTCCTGCAAGTCAGAGTAACTGTTTTAATAACGATTCATCTCAGCCTTCTGAGCATCAGCCTCGGCAGTGCACGGGTTTTTTCTGAGACCCCCCCCCCTTTCTCCCCCCTTCCCAACATCCAAAGCCCCTACCACCTTATACTCCCTCTCCCGTCCACAGTTTGCGCAGTCTTGTGTGCATAGCTGAAAGGATGATATTTGCATTGATGCTATCCCCGGCAAGTGAGTAATTAAGTCAGCCCCATATTGACTCTATGCTAGGAATGTGTGTTAATTGACAGGCCTTTCTGACATGCACAAGAGCTTGTCCTCAGATGCCCTTAGATATGTCAACGCACTCACTGACCCAGCTTTCGGGCCGAGCGCCACTGAATATTTTATTATTTTAATCAGGATTTTTAAACACAGACTAAAAGTCCATGTGCAAGGGATAAGTGTAACAAATCTGACTTAATCAAAGACAGAATCATATTACATGAGGATAGGATTTATAAGACAATAAAATTCACGTCAACGGCGGGACTCTAATCAGCTTTGAAAAAAAAAAAAAACATCAAATTTTGTTTTGTTTTGTTGCTGTGTATTACTCTTCTAGATACATACGTGTCATTTCAGATGTCATGAAACTGTTTAAGGTTTAATTAGCTGTTCACTGGCTGATTGATGACATGTCCAATATTCCATCACAGAATCTTGCAGTGAAACTAAAAAATTTAACAGAGTAGGACTCAAGTATGCACATATATCAATCATATAATCCCGTTAAAAGTGTCAAAATATACAGGTGAATTGAATAGAGGAGAAAACTGGAGAGACTTATCTGTAATACAGAAGCAAATACTGAAGTACCCTTTTCATGGTTTCAAGTACATTATATGCGCATGTTTTAATTTGCAATTTCATACAGTATGTATTGTACCTGTTTGATTGTCAGTGTGTAAACACTTGTGCTCAAATCTTGAAGAAATTAGAGGTGGATTGGGTGGGGTATTCCTGAATATACGTTAAAGTGGTCTTATTGGACAATCTCAGATTGATGACATGTACGTGTACATCCTGATTTTATTGTCACAACAATGGGATACAATGGAACTATTGTTCTGATCTAATGAGGCCTCATGTACTTGTGTGAAAGACAATAGATCATGGCCAGCAGAGGCTTGTCTAAATACATTTTAGGTCCATATTGTACATGCCATGTAATTAATGCATACGGAAGTGTTCTTTTCTCAGAAAAATTCTACTTAAGGTGACTGCATGAAAATACATGATTGAAATGCATGGTTGCTCTAAGTGGCTAATGCAAACAAAATAGTGGACTAAACAGTAATATCACATAAGTAAAAAGCAAAAACTGCCATGTTTGATAATTGTACCAAGTTGGAGATTTGCATTCATTTTGATAGGATCAACTGGAATTAGTGGCCATGGCAGCTGAAGTCGGTCTCCCTTTTACGCAAAGTTTCTGCCACCCTTCTCCTACACGTACAACCCCATAACAAAAACCTTCATACATATGTATGTAGTCAGTTCTAACAGCTAGCGGTTTTAAAACATTTATATATTTCATGTATTTGCATATGTGTGTATGAATTAATTTGGAGTGTTGCTTCCTTAATGTGCAAAAAAAAAAGGCCTGAATTGCCTGACAGATGAGTTTCCCATCACTTATCATGGCCATGGATCAGTGCTTTAATGTGCTATATTATTGCAGGAAGGAAACCAATCGTTCTGCCACTGAATACAGTTGTTGGTTTCCTGTGTGAACAACTCGGGCCAGTCACAGGTCTTTAAGTGGGCCAGATTATTGATGTGCAGGCATCCAAAGCCAGGGTCGGCCAAGCTCAAGGTGGCTTGGTGACTTTCAGGAGTTATAGCAGTTAGTTTCTACATAAAAAAGTCCTTCCTTCAGTGACTAGAGCTCTTTTACTTTGGTGGGTACGGGCTCTCTACCCTTTGCAGTACTTACTAATTTCACACACAGCGGTACTGGAGCATAGGCAATGAGCAACATCCATAGTCATAGCTGTAGCCTTAGCCAAAGCTGTTAATTAGGATTTGGCCTCAGAGAGCAGGAAAGCTTTGCTTTACAAACATACAAACATAGAGTACCGACCAAAAGGCTAGATACCAAATACATATGTCAGCTGCCTTGCATTAGGCCTAAAAGTTGCAAACCAGTAGGCCTATTTTGTTCTAACTGACTTTGTGTAAATTCCACTCCCATCATACTGTGTACTAATGGCCATTATTAATAGATCATTCAATTCTGTTGTCAATGAAGGGAGTGAAACATTTCAAGGGCAGCTTTGTAACGCCTGTCCTTCACTAAATAAGTGAGAATGTAGTTTGCAAGTGATCTCCTCCTGCACGCATGGCAGAAGCAACTGAAGTAACTTCCATTTCTTCACAGTGGATTCTATGTCTCTGTGGTAATGAATAGCGCTCCGCACTTGCGCTAAAAATAGTACCGGATCTCAGACAAACATTGCAACCATGCACACGTGCATGGGTGTGCGCGTGCATACACTACGTGTGTGAGTCAATGTTTGTCTGACATCCGGGGATTTTGTGACGTCATTAGTGCGGAGCGCTATTGCCAGTTCATTTCACTGACTGGCTCGATCCTTGTTGGTCACATGGCCTACATCTAGGTTGAATCCATAGAATTCACTTGTATTTCAAAATCTTGATTTTTAGTTTTGTTGACCAGTGGTTTTCAGTTTTCATGCTCACCAGAGAAGAATTTAAATGACTTGCTTTCGAAGTGGATGAATCTGTGATCTGAGGTAATTAAGAGGAATTTCTGATTGTTTTGGGTGATCAATGCTTTAATGCAAATTTGTATTGTGTTCATTTCGGCTCCAGTCTACTATTTATTTTTTTTGCAGTAATCTCAAAAAAGTATCTGGGCCTAAATATAATGCATGGAAGGATGATGTTTATTGTTGTTGCAGTGGTGCATTTCAGTTATAATGAAGATGAAACGATATGTCCAGGATGACTGCTGACCGGTTCTTGGCACTTAAAGCACTAATTGACAGTATCCTTTTGTTAGTGAGCTTTCCAGCATGGTCTAACTAGGGCATATGATTTTGTCTTCACTTGAGTGAACCTCCGTCATGCCATAATCTATTGTTTGAGAGTGCCTCGTAATTAGGAGTGAAATGTTGGACCATGACTGGATCCTGTCAACTATCCGAGTCCACAATTTGATTGGACAATGGCCTGACCTCAGTGCATTGACCTACAGTGATCAGTCATCTATGTGTGTATTATATGACAGCTAGACATGTAAACACCTGCAAACAATAAGCAACACAGTTGTCATTTGTATCCATGGGCTGACCGTTGCAAATTGTGTTGTCTCTGCTCGCATCATCATACCCAGTGATTGGGTAGACTGCTGCTACACAATATGCAAATTGAGACAATTACTGCAGTCTGCATTATGCATGAACTTGTGATGCCTCAGGTGTAGTGACCATAGATCATGCAGTAGATACAAACCACCATATGCCTCATACTTTCAGTGAAAAAAAAGCGTAATTGAATCCGTTAAAGAAACAATAATTAATCAGACATTCAACCCAACCCTTCAACATTTTGATAAGGAACCTTCCTGAGTCTGCCAAATTCAGCGTTGCACAGTAAACGCACTTACAGTGTGCCACATTCTTTGGACTTTGACCGGACAAAAATAAAAATTTTGAATTTAATTTTCAATCAAAGCATGTTCATTCAGCCTGAATCATAATGCGATAAACATGCACACTAGCTGCTGTAGCAACAGTATAATTGCTTGGGCTATTTGGGTCATCAAATTCCCAACATGTAAAGGTGATTGGCCCTATTATCTGTAGTCCTTTCAAATCCGGCAATGCCAGGAAAAACAAGATCCGTCTATTAAAAAAGGAAGTTTTACCAGTTTTGAAACTGAGGTTCGGGCTTGGCTTTTTTTTTCAGTCATCTGCTTCAAGAGTAAGCCCCATAGTTCCCGAATTTGGAGTTTGAGTCACGCAAGATGCTTTGTCAAAATCTTGAGAACGTCATCCGCTTCATTTGTGTAACTGCAATGCTAAATTAGGCTGCTGAAACCTGGGAGGAAAAGCCAATGATAAGGTTGAAAATCACACAATCTGACAAAGATGTTTAGCACAGATTTTGCCAGGCCCCCTTAGCCTAGGACCTGACATAGCTACACGGGACCACTGAACTGAATCCAGTGATTTGGTCTTCGGTCTGATGATCTCCACGGCTGAACTAGTCTGATCCAATGGTCTGCTGGACTTTTCTCTGATAAAAATCTGACATTTGAAAGAAATTGACTGATTGACCGATCACAGAGAACATTAGGTCTGCTTTTTGCAATAAAATGATGAAATCCCAGAATGTGAATGCATGATTCCCCTTTTTAAATTAGCAGAGTGGTTTATAGTTAACAAATAACTCATAGATACATGTACGTTGGCAGAATTCGAAAACTGACCTCCTTTTTAGTAATTTATTACTCCAATTATCCAATTAAGGTTTTTGACACATACATACAACGTTAATCACATTTGGAAGCAAATACACTGAAACTGTTCTAAAGAGAATTTCATAGATGAACATGTAGGTCACAGGATTCGTTCTAAGTTATCTCATCTAAATTTTTGACCCCCATCTTGAAATGATCCCATTCACACTCGACCCACCAATTGGAGGATCTGATTCACTTTTTGCCATATTGCTGGATCAGATAATTTCCCAGTTGGTGCATCAGGACTTGCCCCAGATAAGAATAAATTCCTCAAAATAAATAAAGGAATATTCATTGAGCCAGGAACTATACATATATTAGACTTGAACAGTTATAAATTCTTTGTCAAACCCAAGACAGAATATTTTCAACATTTTTTTTTGAAAAAGAGCCTAGATCTTGCAGTAGTCTGGAGTAGTGTGCTCTGGGAATGCTAACGATTACAAGGTGGATCAAGATCTAATCCACCTTTCCTGTTCCACTCATAGACTGGGGTACTGATCTAAGACATACGTATTCAACCCCTGTACAATGCAGTGAGATGATATTCGTCTGGTATAGCCTACTGGAAAATAAAGCTGAACTATATCATGCTCTAGGGAAGGCGAAGATGGGAGAAAAAAAAACTGGAGCAGTTTATTTGGTTCCCACCAATAAAACATGTCACTCACCATTGGGTCTGGCTAAAATTTTCATTATCAACAATATGTGAGAAAATCAATATCAAGTTAGAATCTTTAATGAAATCTAAGACTACCACTCACAGAATTGTGCAGCCCACACTCATTGGCCATAACTGATTTTTGAGAACCGTTGTCTAAAATATTCACTATTGAAGGAAATGGGTGGGTTTTTTTTGGTATGAACCTTAAACTTGTTTGCACGAAGTTAAATGAAGATGCGAACCTAAGAGCAGATGGGACCAATGTTGCTGGCATTCCTTCCCAGTATGTAGCTCACACAGTCAAATATTCCTGCATCAACCGTCACCCGTACCATCAAGACAGTCTTATTACCATAAGGAAATTTGCAGGGCCCCCTAGAACATTTTGCCCGCGGCGGTTTTGCCAACTAAATGTGTTTGGTTTTTTAATTTGAGCTGCAGTACTAGGGATCTTCCTTGCGCCGTACACGTAGATGAGTTTTGAGTTAGACATGAAAGTGAGGGGGTTATCGGTTACCCTAACTGCAGTTCAGACAGTACAACGGCCCCAATTGACTCATCTTTTTCAAAAGAAAGTTGGCGTCAGACTGAATTTTGTACGTTTACACACCAAAGATTGTTATTAGCATTTCAGGAGTAAAGTGTAGTTTTTTCATCTGCAAAGTGAACATCCTATACTTTACTATACTGTAAGAGCACCAAACCTGCTTGTGAATTGTACACATGTACATGTAATGCCAGTGCTTTTTCAGATTTAGGCATTAGTCACAGGTCTGTTTCAATCATAATAACAATTTTTGAGTTACTTCTTTCCAAGATTTCACCTATTTGTGATAAAACCTTTGCAAGAATGTTTTACGTTTTTTCTCCAAAATAAAAAACTATGGAAATACATCGTAATTTAATGTAGAGTGGTGCTTTTTATTCACATTTATCCAGTGGGTTAAAACCACAAATAGACTGTTTTTACACATTTTTGTCTTTCAAAATCAAAGCATTCATATAGCTAATCATTTTTTCATGACTAAGATACCCATTACTTTAACGATATCATGAAATAATTGTAACCTTGTTTATGCGTGTACTAGTATGAGGCTGACGACTGATCATGTGCAGTTCAGTGTGAACTCCCTTTAAACTTGGCAGAGCCCTAAATTAAAAAAATCTCTTAAGAGTTTCTTTGCCACCATGTTTATTCAATCAGTGGCATGTTTATGCCAGATGAGCCTTATTTTTCCAATCATGAAAACATTGCAGATAGAGCAGCATTGGAAGATAGTGTTCCTGCACATACATACCTGGAGTTTATACCCCCATGCCAACCAATCACTTCTTGTCAGGGCCACGTCCTCATTTAAGGTCAACCTCCCTAGACCCAATGATCTGTGTTACAATACATCTGAAAGCAATTAAGATGTAGAATGGATGCCTAGATATACTCAGCCAAGTAATTTCCCCCAGACTTCCTCCCCTCAGCTTTGAAATACATTTAGCACCAAGGAAGGAAATTTAATTAGAAATGGCTAATGGCTGTGTAGGATAAAGTAGATGAGCAAGCACCTCCTAATGTAGGTCGTGCGGAGCTTGGTGTGTGCGCGCACCTTGGCGTGCACACGGTACAAACACACGGCCAGACAAAACATGAAGCCGCCACACATGAATACACTTATCTCAACACATACACGACACATGGATGTCTGTCTTTCAACTAATTAAGAGAGATTTATTTATCAGAAATAAAGTACAAGAAAAACAAGTAAAGATTTCATTATTGTTGCCATAAAATATGATAACAAAGAGAACAAATGAGCTTCATAGTACAGTTTCATGCATTAATGTAAAATCTTTCAGCATCAATACTTGGAAAAACCTTATACTGTTGATGAACAGACTGTCTTTTTAGGTCTGTCGTCTCCGTCCTATAGGCTGAAGATTATTCCTACACTACATTGAATTCCTAGACATCTTCACTGTAATACTGGGACAACTCTACAAGTCAATGTCCAATGAACGGAGTAAAAGTATTTTGGAGGCCCAGATTGCTTTCTCAAACCCATCTGGTAATTCCACATCGATATGAAAAAGGTCCTCACATTACACTATACAGGCCGGGTTGTCCACCCACCCTATCTGCATGCCCAAGCCCCGCACACAGTCAGTAATAAAATTAGTAAACCAAGGAGAGTTACGCTCATCCACGAACACAAATTGCAGTTGTATTCCTTTTTACCCCCTTCTCCTAATTGCATATTGTATTAAACACTTTATTCCTTGTTCTGGGGGCCCCCCGGTTGCACGACCATAAGATCAATACTTAGATGCACGCAAAGGCTCGGTCATTATTGAGTAAACACTTACAGAGCTTAGATCATGCCACCAGCTTGTGCTTGCACTAATCACTGAACGGGGGAGGACTACTCGATGTTTTCTCATCCACTAAAATGAAAAAGAGAGAAGAGAGAAGAGAAAAAAATAGGAAAAAGGAAAGACAATATCTGGTGCATGTACCTGCATTTAATTAAGCAACTGGCACGATTTGCTCGGTACACTTTGCCATGTGTGTAGAGTGTAGCTTCCCCGCGTTTGATGCGTGATTGCAATTTCTAATGGGACTTTATGATGTTGCCGTTATTGAATCAAGGTGCTGAAAAATGGACCAGAATTAGAAATTGAGCACTTTGTCCCGGTGTGCATGCATGTGTTTATTTCCTTCTATCCCCCTCTCTCTCTCTCTGTAGGAGCGGCTTTTAAAGGCAAACTCCCAAACAAGTTCACGGATCTCTTAAACTCACGAAGACTGTTGTTATGTTATGCTTGGCAGGCTTATTGCTAAGAGACAAAAGCAACACTGGTCAACTGAGCCTCATGGTCAAGTGGTTACAATGACAGATTTATGAACCCCTGCCCCTCCCCTAAAATGAAGCGTCATATGAGTCATGCATTATATATGAACAAAACACTGAACTTCCCAGTTTCACCCTGGATAAGACTTGACCTTCTGAGGTCAGGGGTTGTCCCAAGATAATAGCAACGACAATCAACACTAGCCTATGATTAGTGGACCATATAATGACCGCACACTTGAAGAGTTGACTGATGTAGGTTTTTAGAACATTTACCCATGCAGTGCAGTAATATACAGTCATTTTTGTAATACTCAACAACCCAGAAATTGTTTTTGTTCATGCCTCAGAATCCAGAATATTCAAAATGAAGTTGTCTTTCTCAGACGGTATATAATTGTTTGTCTGTTTGTTTGTTTGTTTTTATTAGGTAAATCACTAACATTTACAGTAATTAGTTACATGTATCTTTGGTGATGTATACTGTATAGTCATTTCTCCCCATGTCTATGCCTAGTCTCTGATGTTATTAATACTTTAATCTTCCTTGTTTCTGCCTGAAACTGTCAGGGCAGTAGAGATTTCCTGAGTGAAGAAGCCTTTTTAATTTTGGGATTGTCACTTCTGTGACTCTGACAAATCAATCACAACACATTGACTGGCAGCTACTACTGTAAGTTAGCAGCGCACTTAAAAGCAGTTAGCTGAGATAGGGAATGCTCCTACCTTATTTATCTGCTGCCCTCTATTGGCAGCTTTCACTTCAGCTTCTGTGTCCTGTGCTCAGTCACTAGATAAGGTTGTTACCTGCCCGGCTACCCTTTCCTCTTGTAAAATAATGACATGATGAATGTAACCCTTTTGGTTGGAAAGTGGAAATGAGAATTTCCAGTGTCAGGAGCTCAAAAGATTTGCACATGTAGCATGACAGGGAATCATGATATGTCTTCTATCATATCGGATCATACTCACAGGCTTAGGCATGCATGATGTTTTTGACGTCTAAACTACAGCCGCGAATGCTTTTTCTCCAAATAAGAGAAAGTCTGTCAAATGACAATGCATGTATCAAGAAATATGTGTGTACATGTTGACAGTTGATATGAGGGTTGAAGATGACACACACATGTGAATACAGTTTGTGAACTGATGTTAGCATTTATGTTGGCATTGTCTTTCCCTGTTGATGTCTTTACATTTTAACCTTTGTACCACCTGACTGTGGATGTACATTGTAGTGTGTTGTGGCAGCATTAACTCATGATGTTTAGGGGCCTGTGTGGTCATATGTATAATATGAAACACAGCAGGTGAGGGTTGATGGAGACACTTTGAACATTGCTCATGACTCAACAGAATTACTTGCCTATTAATTTCAGCATTCTGACACTTTAAAAGTGCTTTCTCATTACTACTGTCTGTTTACCTTTTTGCTTCTGCTGTGTCTTTTTATTTCTGGTTGATGATCAAAGCTTAAATAACTTTAATCATCTTTGAAAGGTTGTACATTATGTGCCCATGCCCTCCTCACATACAGTTGCTCCACAGAGTGACGTATTTTATAGAAATATGTCGCACCACAAAGAGATGCATGGATCTTTCATTGGCTTTGTGCACGTAGGTTCATCACTTCATAGTGCCACGAATCCATGATATATCACTTCAAAGTGCACCGGATGATATATATTTCAGTTTCTTCTTTTAAGTTTTCCCATATTTGCTGTAGAATTGGTGATAATGTAACTTTTATAAGTTTGTACATGTATGTTTTCAAATGCTGGCAAATCAAAAGATTTGTCAAATCTTCCCAAGGTTGTCACTCTCTAACATTTTGACCCATTTTCAAAAATGAAAGAGTAATTTCTTGCTTTTTGCTCCATAGATCTAATCTGTGCCAAGGCTGCCAATCCTTGACTTCACTGACCTTGTATGTGTCCAATTAATAACAAGAATGATTGAATAAAATTGGATATTCAGAATTTTACACATATTTGGACTGCACTTCATTTCATTCCAACTCTTGGTTCAACGCTTATGTCTGTTTCTATCACAGTTAGCTTGTTATGAATAGATCTATGTTTTGTCTTCATACAACAAAACAATATACTTCATATCCTTTCCGTGAGAATGCTTGAAAATAAATAGGACAACTCAGTGTACATTACTACATTCATAATTCATTCATGTTTCCTCTCAGTTTAGCCAAGCTAACATTATGTGGGATTGATGTTTCATTTCCTGACCAAGAGACAATTTATTGACCATGTTCGTTTCCTTCCTCACTAGATTATGCAGTTAGTATCCAACAAACTGGAAGCAGAGACACAATGGCTACAGGAAAGAGAACAGGTAAGATGGCCGTCAAGTTCATGGACAGCAGCTAAGCACAATTGCTAAGCATGCAAAAACACTGCTTAGTTTCAGTAGCACAGGGTACCATCCTCCATTTTGTGTGTCAAAGCATATTGCTTGAGTCACTGGTACTCCACTGATGCTCACGTTTAACCAAATATAGCCAAGCAGCTCATTGAAAAACAGACATTCAGTATTTTTGAGTGGAAAATCTTTTAAATGATGAAAAACTTGACGTGAAGTCACTGCAGGATTAATTTTTTTCTCATATTTTGGTAGTGCTCATCTGGACAACTTTCATCATTAAGAAATGTAAAAAAATAGGACATGGTTTACATTGTCTTTAAATAGCAGGTGCCCCTTTTGAAATTTGAATCTTGCGCAGTGGAAATGTTTTGCCTCGTAACTCCAGGAATAGTGCATATATAGATGGATACTTCTTGACATTATGTAACAGATCTGTAAATATGTAGATGGCCATTGAGACTTTCAATTTAAGAATGAGTTTCTAGAATATTTGCATCAACTTTTTTTGATAATTATCAATCTAATTTCGTTGGAGGCTTCAGAATAGATCCTTGTCAAATGGTTTTGTTCAAACCTTCCAATGTTTCCATTTTGATCTTCAAAGTTTGTTCAATCCCCCCCAGCGATATTTAGGCCACATCTCATATTGGGTTTCTAATGAGTGGCAGAGATGCAGCTCCATCAACATTGAAATAGCCGATCTAATGTCCATTCCTCTTTTTTTTTTTATATCAATGCTGTAAATTGAAATATATATAATTGCTTGACTATTTCCTTGAGGCAAGGAAAGATTCACAGCTTGTAATTGCACCATGATGAAAATGTTTAGACGGCACAGGTCGGACTGGTACTATAGCCCAATCAATTGATAAAACAAAAATCGTATTGATGAGGTTTCTGGCCGTTTCATTTAAATTAGGCCGACCTCAGCGAGACGGCTAGCTTGCATTATGTTAACAACATCCTATTGTACGCTGTTTACATGTAAACCGAGTGTGTGGTGCTAGATTATGTATAATGCTATTGTCATGGTTACCATATATTCCATATCGATTTTGTATTTGTATTACACTTTGCAGTGAAAACATTCACCTCAGCAGTGCGAGTGCATTCATGACACACAAGTAGAAAACCTACATGCTGTACACATACTGTGTACATATATGTGCCAGTACATGGTTACGTAGTACATGTTCCAGAAACACATTAACCAGAAAATCATATTTCTGACTGAATTAGATTATGCATGTATCCAAACACTTGCATCAATTCTCATGGGAAGTGAGGCTTATACTTATAAAGCAAGTGGGATGGGGAGAAAATATTGACCATGTCCCAGAAAACAAATTGCAGAGGTTTAAAGAAACAGATTGTTCAAATTGTCCTGTTTGTTGGGAAAGTACTCTGCTCCTTGTCGCTGGAGTCTTGTTTTCTTTTCTCTTTTTTTTTTCTTCTTCTTCATTATTATCATCCTGAGCAATGCATGGTTCATAGAGGGCGCTTCAAGTCACTAACCAATTGGAAATCAAAGTGGAGCAATGTTCCTGAGTTTTATCATACAGTCCTATATAGGCCTACACTGTACAGCAGAGAGTGTCTTTGCAAAGACATTTGGAGTATAGATAATTTAACAGTGCTAAATAACGTGTTTTCAAGGCTACTGACACACTGTGCACAAAGATAGATGTGCTTAACATCCCACACAAAATCAGGCCTGCTTGAATGTGCACGTACTAGTACTACTACTAGTATATAGGGATACAAGGTGTTTATTTTCTGCTGGCCTCTATTTCCAGTATTTGTCGTTTTTTTTATGCACAATCGGTACATTTACCGTTACCGTGGCTTTATGATAATAAATGAATACACATACATACTGTGTAATTGACATCGTACCATGATGACAGATTATTTTCAAGCATAATGGCAACTACTACACTCTCTGTCTTTTCCTTTTTTCTCCTTAAGTGGTGTGCATTGTACATGTACTTTGATTCCGTTTTGCCATTTTTTTCTATTCCTTTTCTAATTCTAATGATTTATATTCAGGCGTTTGCCAGTATCTGTACTAATGTTTTAATATAATTCATCCAGGCAATAACTTCCACCCTGTTCAATATTTCTTCTTTTTCTCTTATTGTTCCCACCATATGTTTTTCAAGGAAGGGCATTTAATGTAATTTAGCAAGCCCTTAATTGCATTATTTTTTCCTGGCAGCTAATCACACTAAACCTGGAGAGAAGCAATCGGCTGAAATGCTTTTAGCACGAGGAAATTTGTCACTCTCAACTGACTCTGCAATTGGGATGCAGATTTCCGAGCTGGATTTTTAATTACAATCCGAAGCGCTGGGTTTTAGGGCCGGGGACTTTCTGTGAGAATATCTTAATTAATCAGTTTTGATATGGATCCTGAAGACCATGTGGGTGTAAGATAGCAAATTTGGTTTATAATCACAAGTGACATTCCCATCATCTCTTGCCCTTGTATTCTACTGCCTGTAGGTCTAATTGTAAAATCTTATTTCATGTCAAAGTAAGATGTCCAAAGTATTAAGGTATTTTGCACACAGACATGAACGGTCAAAAAAATGTTGAACAAATTACAGACTGTTGCATCTCTGTGGTACATAATGTACATGTATGTGGGTGACTTCATTTATCTCATTTTTTCAATGGAAAATAAACACTAAACATACTTTTTGTATGAACTATGTTTTCAATTCACTTGCAACATACCCCAAATCTTACGATTTTAATTGTTTTTTCTAATTTTCATAATGAAGATGTTGTTCAGCATTTATGAAAAACCCACAGTTTGCATACATTCTAAATTCCTGTCATCAAATGTTTTTTTGCTGTGATGAAGTATCCATGCTAATAAAAAAAAAAACAGAAATTGAAGCTGAAGCTGATTAGTCATAATTTGTTTTCTGTTCACCACCTCTGTGATTTTTTAAGAGAGAGAAATATGATCTCTGAAACTAATTCTGGAACAAAATAACTATTTGTGAATATTAGCAAACTAAGCTATTTGCAAGTATGTGTTTTCCCCCAAGATTTTTCATGTGATTAAGAAAACAGAACCTTTAGGACCTATAACTTTGATTAAAAAAATGCTACTGATGTTTGTACAAATTATTTTGGCTTTGCAAGCAAAGTTGCATTCTGTTTCAAAAGGAGATTGATATAGATTTATTGTCTATTTTCCATTGTTGGGAAAGGTTTGACCCTAGGAACAAATAAAGGGTGGTGCCATTTGCCTTTTTTTTTTTTTTTTGCATTTTTGCATTTATATACTATGGACCACTCCTGGAATTCTTACTCCTTTATAACGGGAACCCTCATAGGGCCATTGTCAATTTCACAAGGAAGATTCATCCTTTCCTCCAAGAATTTCCTTAAATCATTCCCAAAGTCTTCCTGTCATCTTTCAAACATTCTTTTTTTTTTCTCTTGCAAGATATTGCTATACCTAATTTCCCTTTACCCTTCCAGATGATTGGTTGTCTTTTCCATTTTGTTTTTCATTACGCTTTAAAAACTTGTACGAGCTTGTCTTGTCTTGTCTTGTCTTAATCCCCCTCCGTATGCATTGAATAAATGGTTTTTGGTTGCCCATTCAATGTACTTTGGTTGAAGTGATGAACAAGTGTTTGCCTAATCCATGTTTCCATCAAGATTATTATTTGTTATTGACAAGCCTTATACTGGCTTAAAGTGCCTTTACTTCGTTTATGTTTTATGCATGTTTTCTTTACATACCTCTAATTCTCTTCTGTTTCGTACAAGTACGTGGATGTATATTTGAGTGGACATTTATGACATAAAAGGACTACACTTTTAAAAAATATTGTTGCTGCTTGGGTTTCATGAACTTGGTTTTAATACCTAGTTAATTAGGTACTCCTGTGAAAGCACAATAATATTAAGTTTATTCAGTGAATGGAATTACTACTGAAAGAAATTTGCAATAATGTCAAAAGGTTAGCAATTCTGTAGTAGCCCAGAAACATTTTATTTGCCACGGCAAAGCAAACAAAACGTCCCCTGCTGAAAGAACACATTTTTGTTTGAGTGGATCCCAAAGGGTATTACATGTGGTTTAATTCTGGACTTTTCCCCACTAACAAGGCCATTTCCCCCGGAAGACCTTCCAAAGGACACCTTAGAAAATACACAGAGAAACTTGTCTTATTCAACTCTTATATCCCCTTGGACAGTCCCGCAGGTATAGATCATAACTCATTCAGATTCATCGCATTTAACGACCCACGTTCATTAAAATGAGGGAAAGAAAGTTGGGAGGGAAATATTCCCCAGAAACTGAAATAATATTGATAATGATGCGATGTGTGCATTTGAATCCATGGGGCCTCTCCACTACACAGCTGAACCAAAAGTGGAATCTTATCTAGAGGCCTATGGATTCCAGGGGGACCAATAAGCTCTTTCCCATCCTCCTTATCTGCATACAGCCTGAGCTAGTAAGTTGTTTGTTCACATCAGGCCCGTTAAAACACATTTCAGCTGAGAAATCATCTCCCCAATATCTCTTCATTTTTATTCTGCGAGTAGCTTAATTCAGTCTCAAAAGTGTTTGATAGTTTGAGTGCTTTTAACGTCCCGAGCTTCTTCCTAAAGACAATGAGTTAAGATTGGATTTCGCTTTTGACCCCCCTTGCCCTGGCACTAGTATAGAAATCGAGAACTTGAAATGATCCAATGAGGTGGCAGATTCTTGCCTGACACCAAGAAGTTGTCCTGTACTTACTCTACAATGAGGTAGAGGCCTATATTCCGTGTGGGAAATTTCTCATACCTCTGTTGGTGAGATTCCAGCCTGTTACAGTTCTTGACCACTTAGCTCAGCTGTATTTTCCATGCACTGTTCACTCCCCCTTCCCTGCCCTCCCCTTTTCCTTCCACTATACACTTCCCTATAAACTAAAGTGTTAGTTTTCAGATCCGTTGTTTTGTGGGGCACCTGTCATCGCTACGTTCAAGATCCATGTTGCCTGGGGCACTGGATATGCCCAATATTTTAATTAAAATATTTATGTACACTGAGTTATCAAGTCCAATAAATATTCATCCTGAGTATTTTTTTTTTCTTCCTGATATTATTTGCCACCTTCTGTAACCTGCTTCGAACCCACAGACTAGAGAAATATGTGCCAACTCACTCACTTTGTGCGCATTGAAACCTTGCAGGATGCATCCATGATTGTGCACAAAGATCATATGGAAAATTGAAAATATAGTAGATCTGTTTGCATGTATATCTGCATTTGTATGACATCATGGTTCGTTATTTATGCGAATACACTGAAATTGAGATATACAATTTCTTCATTAATGAACATGTCATTGATCAGTGCATGCAAACAACAAACATACAGTAGTCCTGTGTTGCTCATGTAGCACTTGTTTTTGCCACAACTATAGATATTATGTATCTTACTTTAAAAGTGTACATAGGTTGTACGTGCATGTTGTATTTTGCATTGATGCAAATGATATGATATGTTCCGTCCAATTTCAATATGTTTTATATTACAAATGAATTCAAGATGTCTGCTCTCATAATATTTTCATGGAGGATTGAGTGGTTTAACTCTCTATATATTTTTTTTATAATGTAAACATATTATTTTAAAAACCCTATTTACACGTACTTTCCTCTCTGCATACATGTATATCACTATGATATGGACAATACAATGTCGCATCATTGTAAGGAGGTCATATCAACTTAGTGACGTCTTTGTCAAATTTTTCGGATCTTTCTCATACAAGGTTGTTCGTACCTAAAGGTCTTCTATGACCTTGTTGCACCACTCATCGCTAATGTATGTAAAATATTCAAAACGACATTGCAGTGATAATTTACATAATTGTAAACATGAATATTATTGCCCCCCAAATTAGAACAATATTCACCTGTCAGTGTCACATTTCCAAAGAGTATATTTGCAACTGAGTTCATGCTCCTATTTTGTTCCATCTGTTTTGTCAAGCTGAATAAAAAATTGGATTTAAATTGACATTTTTGGACGGCACCTAACAGCAAACAAGCAGGAAGCTTAAATATTTCTTTGGGTCCAAACCCTCTGAAATCACAACATGTTTTGCAGCCCCCTGCTGTGTCACATTATTTCATTTAATTGCGAAAACACATAGAACATCAGACCTGTTTGTTAAGTGTTCCTGTTTTTTGTTGTTGTTGCAAAGTTGCACAGTAAGCTACCTCGACTGTGGGAAGTTGTTTACAAGTAATTTGTGTCGAAAAACCATTATTAGCCGGACGGACGGACGGACCCTAATGCTTTTTAAGACTTTCTCCAGAGGCAAGGCACTGAAGGCGAGGCCATCCGGAATTAGCTGTAAAATCTCTACTAGAGTGATTAAAAAACTCAGGTGTGACAGTTGTCATTAGGAGATCATCATTATAGTGAGGGACCTAATGAATCACAGCTTGGGCTTTTACCAAAGATCCTTGAGGTTTGCCTATAAATCTTGCAAAATGCAGTTATTATGTTGGCTGGGCCAGGGATAGTACATGGGAGGTCTGTGAACCAGTACTGTATCTGAGAAGAATTATAAGTACCTATAAGAAGAAAAAAAAAGGAGGGCCAGGGAAAAAGTTTGCCAAGGCAGCCCCCAAGCCAATAAAAATAATGGGAATGAAACAGCCAGGCTGCACAATCCATTAAAGAATAATGTGCATGTGATATATGGGAGTGGGTGGCGCCACTTGGAGGTTATAACTTGTGAACATTCAGAAAATGTTTTTGGAACAGGTTGAATTTGACTAAATGAGAGAAGTATGTCTGAGGTGGGGCCATTAGTGTGACAAGAGATTAACCATATATCTGTGGTTTAGACCATTCATTGCATGTGGCATAGTATGTAGTGTACATTGTACACTCATGCACTTGTTTCTGACTTCCAGGCAGATTCAAGCCACAAATATTCAGCTTGGCTGAATGAATTTAGACCAAAGTTGATTCCCTTTACTAAATAGCATAATTTGTGCACCCTCAACTCCTTTGAACTGTGATTTTTTAGGGGGAGGATTATTTGTGCAGTTTATATACCTTGCATCACAATGGAAAAATTATCACAACCTGGCGGTTCTCAATATTTTGGATGTAAAGCCGGCTGTGAATTGCCTTGGAAGTGTATCAATGGATGTTCTATGAAAATGTTGACTCATTAGGTTTTGGGAAGACAAACACTCAGTTTTTTTTCTTCTCAATGACTGACCTGCAGGCCTTCATTTTAATAAAAATGAGGAGAGCTGCAAATCACTCTACTAAAATCAACGTAGAGAATTTAGGAGAGTGATTTGCTCTCGTTAACAAATGTTTGAGCTGCAAATTCAGCTCCTCAAATAAACATAGAGCCTAATCATACTAGTGAATAAAGAGAGCAGTTTGCTCTTGCTGAAGCAAGTTTCTGCATGTGTCCGGTGTCGGAAAAGAGAACATACACAAGTTTGCTTGTCCTGTTGACAATTTTGGTATTTTCCGCAAAGGGTAAATGTTGGCTGGAAAAATGTATGTGATGTTTTGAAAAAAGGCAGCTCTCCTTTAAGTTGTTATGGTGCTCTTTTTTTCGCTCTCCTTGGAAAACATTAATGAAAGCAGAGATTAAAAATCAAGGTTTGGTGACCTGCCAACAATTGAAAAAAACTTAACATATTAGTTACAAAGTTTTGTCACAAAGACTGAACAACTCCATGATGTAAGGATTTGTTTTCACTGTAAAAGTGAAAGTATTTTTTAATTTTATACTAAGGTCAATAGTTATTTATCTAGCATGGTCAATCTCTCGATAGAGCCTATCATGTGAGGAAGGCGCCCTCTAGTGTTGGACAATAGCCTTAGCTCTTCAGTTGGAGAGGCAGTAGCAACATTCTTAATAATATGTGTTAATTTGTTTTTTTGTATGTAGATATTTATCTTAAAATAACTTTGAATAGATAATACAGTGTATCAGAGAGTTGCTGCCTTAATACCAGACAAGACTGGTTGATTAGATAGGAATCATTCCTATATTACAATCGTGCAGTTTATCAAAAGAGGAATTGTTAATGGCAAGACAGGATCATCACCGTTGAGTGAGTTTTGCATAATGTCTTCTCTCTTTTTCCTTTTTTTTTTTTGGTTGTAACCCTGAATGTCATGGATATTCACACCTGCCCTGTGGTCCCAAAAAACAGTTCTGAATAATTCATGCGCCTTATAATGCTGCCCAAGAGGTGATTTTTTTCTTCTTCTTATCTGAGAATCATTCATGTTTGAAGTGGAGACTCTTGAAGATTTCTTTAGGGAGTGAAATTTAGATTCTCACAATTTACCTTCATCTCGTTTTTTTTTCCTCGGTAATTGACCAAATGAAGCAGAAAAGGGCAAGAAATGGTACATATCAGTTTGACTTTTGGGGGCTCAACTGTGATGATGAACTAGATGGGGATTTCATTTTCCTTTTAGTTAGGGAAACAAGTTTGACAAACCTGTAAACCCCAAGTGGTCAGAATGTGCACGTTGTGAAGTTATGGATGTGCACGTGCAATGGCCTGTGTGCTTGATGAAGCTTACATACATTCGATCTGTTTCATGTCTAGCCTAATTTGGGTAATCCCAGCAGCTTTTATATTATCAGCTATCCTTGGCTGGTGTTTTAATTAGAAAACTCTAAATGTCCCTCCTGGGGTGTTAATCACCCAGTTTGGATAATGGGACCCATAAGGGTTTCTTTCTTTCTTTAATGTTCCAAACGGCCTTGCTTTCCTTCCCTTGCTTTCCTTCCCCCCCTACCAAACTAGAAATCCCAGGGCATTCTTTCTCTCTCTCAACAACAGTCTTGTTCTCTGATTGGCCCTGATTGGTCGGCTGCTTATTATATAAACTTAACAGATGTGGAACTCATTGTGGTTAATGGGCAGTGGGCAGACAAAGACTGTTTACAGGCTGTCTACTGGATCTTTGATTGCCAATCAGTACCAGTGCCTCACAAGGGCTCTTATCCTTTGATCTTTGCCCTGCCGAGGTCATGCATGTCTTCTAATTAGCTGCCGGGTTCTTTTTTTTTTTTTTTTTGGTGGCATTGTTTTGTCTGCCTGGCATGTATATAAGGCCTTATATACTCAGTCCCAGACATCTAATGTATACACAAAGTACAGATCTGAATCCTGACACAGTGGGTGATGTTAAATTACCATTAGGGGCCAGCTTAGAAAGTCCTCACCTTGTTTAAATTACTTGTCTTTTCTTTAGCAGAACATAAGTACCACAATCCAAGGACTGACTGTACTTTAGGGGCACAGGAGTTACATTTTCTTTCTGGAATGTTGTAGATATACTGGATAGGATCTTTGTGAACCATGCTTTGCCCTTTGTATATGTGCTTGTGTACAACTTTCTGTGAGACTTTTCAAAACTGCAAACTGTTGAATGTTACATCTTGCAGACAGGTGTGTGCGTGTACATAATTACCGGTATGATAAATGCCAGTGCTCTGGTTGTGGTAGGGGTAGGCCTATTGCATTTGGCATATTACTTATTATGAGCCCCATGCATTTCCAACTTTCTCTCCGATACAACCTGTTCCCACTTAAAGTACATGTACCATTTCAAGATAATAGCACTCCGCACTAATGACGTCACACGAGTGATTTGGCCAGCGCGCGCATGTACAAAATTCCCGGATGTCAGACAAACTTCTCATGCATGCACACAAGCAGACTCATCACACGTCTGCTGTGCATGGTTGCAATGTTTGTCTGAGATCTGGTGTGCTATTTTTAGCGCAAGTGCGGAGTGCTATTGAACATGTATTGGACTGTACAGTTATACATGTGTAGGTTTATTTTACACTCTGATCTTCTTAGGAAAGAGAGATAGTTTTTCCCAAAGAATCAGAGGTTTTTATCTGTAAGTGTAAGTACCAGCCATTATGCTGTGACTGTCATACCTCCATGGTTGATCACATGGTTCTCTGTACAGGAAACTTATTACTGCTTTGTGTCTCCGCTGTATGTCCCAAGTATCTCAACTGCACTGTGCTGATAGTTGGATAGTTGAAAGCATGCGAGTAATCATTCCACAATAAGTAAGTGTCTCCTGTAATGTTGGCATGCCCCTGTTATGTGTAAATGTACCCTCTATGGACCCTGTTCAAATGACATCATATACCCATCTACCAGGCTAGTCGAAACATTGAGACCTTACGAGAAGTGCGAACGAAATAGTGCGAAAGTACGAACGATTCTTACATGGTGTTTCCGCAAACCGATCCACATATACCAGTAGCGCGCCCCACTTGCGCTAAAAATAGCAGGCTCAGACAAACATTGCAACCATGCAAACGTGTGGCAGGTGTGCTTGTGTGTGTGCATGCATGAAAAGCTTGACAGACATCCAGGGATTTTGTACATGCGCGCACTGGCCAAATCATTTGTGTGACGTCATTAGTGCGGAGTGTTATTGTCATGTTGCATAAAGCAATTATTTATTTATATTATTCAGTAAGATCAGTGCACTTAACATATTAGAATTGTCCAATATTTCTATTTTTAACTCTTGATTGATTCTGTCCAAGAAAATGCATGCCTGTTCATGTAGAGCTACGTATTGCCATCAGTAATTGTTGCGTTCTTGAGTTCTCCTGATCTACGTATCATTGACCAATCCATCTCAAAACCTCATCCCTCGTTTCTTTCCCCCCTGAAACAGGCCCCTACCTTCCTCTACCCCCAAGCACTCCTTCATTAGCACCGTGGTCCAGCACACAAGTCTCATCCTGCCAATTATGAAAGCAAAAACAGTTCCTAAAAAAAAAAAAAAAAACCTCTTTCCCCTCTGCATGAGAAAATTTGCAACAGAAGTGATGAGTAAACATTGACTAGTGCTTCCTGGGACTAAACAGTACTCCGTCAAATTGAAGCTTTTGAGGCTGTTGATCGAAGATGAACAACTCCGCAGGCTTTGCACTTTTCCCCCCTCACATTGTACATGACCAGAGAGTTGGGTCCATAACCCAGATAACAAGTCATTTCTAGGAGTACCTGTTTGTGTGTATTTAGTATTGCTTTCCGGCGGATAAACATTTGCGGGGAATTTTCAGCATGCAACTCTATGACTCACGAGTTTATATTTGTGGTGTTGCGTGCTGCTTGTTCATTTACCGATGAATTCCTCCTCATGGCAGTTAGATGAAAAGTTAACTAACAGGACACGGGATAACTAATGAAGGACTGATGATCTATTTAAGCAGGTGGAAGGCTTCATATCCCATCAGCTAAATAGAGATAAGCCCACTACACGACACCATTGATTTATATTATACCGGGTATATCTTCTACCGCAACATCTTCTAATTGAGTAATGCCTCTCCGCAGCCAATTGATGTGATATTGCTAAATTTCTCAGGAAGTTCTGCAGTAGTGCCAGTTGTAACTATCAAAAATAAAATATAATCACTGACAGCTATAAACCAACTCATCCCACAAAACATCCCCTTCTAAAAAGCAGTACCGCAATCAAGTTGAATAGCTATATCATTTCTGAAAAAAATTATCTCAGGTTGAATTACACCGCTCGCATATTGAGCTTCTTATCTGTAAATTTCTTTGAGGTGTGGCAGCAATGGCGGAAACATGTCCCGCGGGAGCCTGCAAGAAAATGGACACAGTGTTTTACATCCAGGAGAGCCCTTATCCTCTCCAAACATTAAGGTACTCTGGTGGCTCGGTGCCTGGCCATTAGCAAAGACTTATCAGTGCACTTGGGATGCTATAATTAGTGCAGATGCTAGAGGTGGACCTCATTAGGAAGTCAGTTGTGTCCGGATAGCCTGGCGTGCAGGTTACCTGAACTTATTAGCAGGTGATGAACTTTCCCCGGCAATTTTCTTCGCCTTTGTTTCCTCCCCCGTCGGTTGCAGATTGTAGGAAAGCGGGCGGGCATGTTGTTGCATTTCTGTGGATGGATTGCAGGGGATGCACTAGGCGGGGTAAGGGATTAGGAGTGGGTAGCAGCGAGGGAGATAACACCTGTTGAAAGATGTATTCAAATGAAAAGTTGATGTGATTCATTCAGAGGATGAGTTTGACGTAGTAGAGAGAGGTTAAGAATATCTGGTTAATCCATCGCCACAAAATTCAGGGAGTCCAAATTCAAACCTTATGTAAATTTAAAATTCAACCATACATGACACAGTGTTACAGCAGTTACATGGATAATGTATATGATAACCAATTTTAAATCAAATGTCCACCCTTCCTACAGAACAGCACCTTCTGCATTAAAACAATTGAGTATTAACACTAACAGCATCCGTGCATCGCATCACCATTGAGAGATGCACAACGGCATAGTAACTGGTTATCTAGCCTGATGGTCTGATAATTGCATAGTTGCTTTTATCCACTCTACATCTTACCAGGGAGCTTGGAGAGTCCCCATTAACACTTATTGAGCCAGAGTGCCCGTAATATTGCCCCTCATCTGTTTAATTTTTTCTTGCCTTTCTCTTAAAAGCCGGGCTTTTAATACTTGAAGTTTTACCGGGGCCCCTCGGTCACGTCCACGTATTGAAACACAGAGAGTGTGAGAGAGAGAAGAGAAGAAATGATAGGCCGAGGAGAGAAAGTGCAGCACGGCGAGGGATCTACCTGTAATTAGCGCTTAGATCATGCGATAGCTTATCAGCACAGGCATGCGTCAGTTAGGGCTGAATTCTTAATGGCGATAAAGTCCCCAGGTGATTTATGACAAGCATCCCAGAACGGGTCATATTCTTAATTAATGCAGAGATCTCGTCAAGGGATAGTGTAACAGTTGGGGAGAGATAATGCCAGGGAACCATTCAAGAGGGAGCGATCACCATCAAGCCCCTCAGTCCTCATCTGCATCTGTCAATGCTAATTCCTTTTGAGCCTAAAATCTGACTTGACCTTTTGCACAAAAGTACATGGCACAAAGACAGCTGAGTTTTAATCAACTTATTATTTAATGTCCAAAAGACTTTTTTTTTTTCTTCTTCTCTCGCAGTGAATGAGACACAATGCATCACGTAGCGCTTGCATTAGAAGTACTTGCATTAAACCTATTATCTAAGTAATCCACTCCAACAACTACAAGTGTAGTAGTGTATAGCGGGTTGTAACACGTCCATACACTTTTGTACAGTCTTTCCTTCTGGGAATTTGGAGAAAAGTCCACCTATACTTTATTGGCAGAGTGGCTATTTAAAATATGAATCAATTTCCTTGTAGAATTCCTCTGGTGAATTTTGAACGCATGAAAATTTGATTCACTGCACTTAAACATTGAGTGAATCACAGCACAGTTCAATAGGCCATTGTGTACCTTTAGTGTGTTTTTGTCTACAGGTTTGCGTGTACCTTGAGTGTGTTTGTATCTACAGGTTAACCTGTAGACATTAGTGTAAACACACTGCTCCTTGTAAAGGTGTTTAGGAAATTTACAAAGTACAACAGTTGTATTACAATTTTCTAAGCTCCTCCCCAAAAATTAAATGAATACAAAGAAGTACTGGGGACTTTGGGACTTGTAAGTTGTCAAATTGCACAATTTTTAGTGAATGAGAGAAGAAAGTGAGCTGAACCTTTGCTTGATTGAACCAGAGACACGTGAAATTCTGTACCAAACTGTGCCATACA
Source organism: Astropecten irregularis (assembly GCA_963971285.1). Taxonomy (NCBI): domain Eukaryota; kingdom Metazoa; phylum Echinodermata; class Asteroidea; order Paxillosida; family Astropectinidae; genus Astropecten; species Astropecten irregularis. The sequence goes on along the minus strand of OZ020246.1, from coordinate 18,710,364 downwards.
GTCCTTTGATGGGGCATCCTAATTGCCAATTTTCTTTACTCAGGGAGCTCGTCAGAAGCCTCATCACAAAATCTTCTTCCCCCTTTTTCAAGAAAGAACTTTAAGAACTGAAAGTGAAACTCAAAGCTTGCTTTAAGACTTGGAACAATTAAAAACAAAATGATCTAATGCATCAGGCATGCAACTTGGAACAATGCAAGAAAACAATTAAGGATTTAATAATAATAATAATAATTTAGGCATTTATATCTAGCGTTCTTACACAAGAGTGGTATCACAACGCTTTACACTATTTCTTTATAAAAACAAATACGCTCTAAGTATCAGTCATGCAACTTAATTCCTTGGATCAGCTGATTTCCTCTTCTTCTTTTTTCACTTCACTCTTATGCCATTGAAAAGTGAAAAGCACTGTACAATGTATGTTTAAAATTTGAATATATCCTCTTTTTTGTTATAAAGTCCAAGTTGCATGCCTGATGCATATATATTATTATTTTATGCCTTTTTGATTCAACTGAAACACACATTACAAAAATCATAACTAAATGTTATTTTAATCACGATTATGCAGCTGGAATCTTTGATCCGAGCTCAGGAAGAGAAGAACGCCCATCTGACGGACCAACTGGACCAGCTGAAGAAACATGATCTCAAACTGGATGTGAGTACTATAACCTCGAACCGGGTGGCATAGAACAAGCTACTAATTAGTCTAAACAAGGCCAAGGTGAAACCATTTCCAATCAATGCTTAAATTCTACATGCCAGCTTTCTAGTGTACATTGAGAGCCACAAAGTGCCGGGAAACAAAAGAATTTCAAAGGTTGTACCCTTTTCGTGAAGACTTCCATTTCAGTATTTCCTTGGTACGGTTTCTTGGAATCAGGTATAGGGTCTAGTTCTTCAGTTCACATAATTTTTCCAGTGAGAAGGTAATAGGTGGAAAAATGTAAAACCTGTACATGCCAGCCTAGGGTACATTGAGAGTCACAGAGTGCTGGGAAACAAAAGAATTTTAAAATCTTTAGAACCCTTTTAGTGAAGACTTAATTTATTTCCCTGGTACAGTTTATTGTTATCAGGCATAGTGCCTAGTTCTTCAGTTTACATTATTTTGCCAGTGAGAAGATAATGGGCGGAAAAATATACAACCTTTTGTGAAAGCATGTTTTTTATCGGTGTGGGATTTAAAAGTTAATTGTGAATAAGACTTGAAAGAACAAGGACCCAGTGCCATTTGCACTAGTAATGAGTATTGGTCATCATTGTCAGTATTATTATGTAGACTCGACTGAAATGCATAAGATAAAAGGTTAGTATGGTTCATGTGTGGGGAGCTTCATGAATATATGCATATAATCTCTCGTAGACTCTATTGTGACCAATGAACATAAATTTGACATTTCTTTTGTGCCCGAAGACATCAGACCGGTTCATTGCTACATTACATTTTTTTTGTCTAAACCCAAGGCGACGTTCAAAATTGGATTACATGTACTGTGGACCCGTTGCTATTAGCACCACTCCTATCATAGACTGGTATTATTCCCCCCTCCCCCATATCCTCCCTCCTTCCCCCTCCCCTCAATGAGACTACTAGAAAAGCGCCCCCATATGTCTGGAAAAAAGGGATGACAGCTTTATCAGTGAACTCCACTGACTGCTTCTGATGATGAATACATAACAGAATTCTGGCCTTGTGGAAATGCCCATGATTACATACGTACATGTACACTTACCTTTTAGTACATGCACAGCGTGGGTTGTGACACAGTTTCACTGACTTTTGAGTAGGAGTCGAGCTATCACTCCCACTAATAGTACTGCTGGAATACTGTACATAGCAAAAAAATGCAAGTCGCTCGTCCACAACAACAAAAAAGGAAAGAGAGATGTTCAAAATCAAATTCAGTTGGCACAAAATGATCTGCAGGTAAAATATCAAGCAGTGTTGCCACAATAAAGGTCACATGTAGGTGTCTATAATTCTGAGGAAATAAATAGTCCCTAGACTAAATGGATGTCGTCAACGGAAGGAAATCACAAATAGTATTTGACCATTTCTTATTCAACCTCATTCTACGAACAGTGTAGTCAGGTTGAATTTAATAGGCCAGTTTTAGAGAAATGACTGTTTCAGTGTATAGAAGGTACTAGATTTGGGATATGTGCGTTTGTGGCTCTGGCCATAAAACAGAAGAGTCCAGCATCCAATATGTTTATCTTTTGAATAATCTATGGACGATTCTTGTAAATTTGTGCTGAAATCACATGTAAATCACATCAGTCAATTCCAACAGCCAGCTACTGTTTGTCAGCGGCAAAAAAAAAGGTTTGCAGAAGTAATTGTTCACCACTGGACCGTGCATTCTATTTGGCCCAGTACTACAATATTAACAGCAATTATTACATTACGGCCAATTTCTGGAGTTATAGTCCCGATATGAAATCCTGCCATGGGGAGATGTGTATTTATTTTTCCCTTCTCCCCTTTACGAATCAGTTGACTTACTGTAACAGACCGTGAAGGGGGTAAATGTATGGCGGCCAAGCGTGTTTGAGCAAGTAAACTGCCATCACCACTGGCCTGGGCATGGGCATGGGCATGGCAGTAGCTGGCCTGGCCTGGTCGGGCATGACTGACAGTGATTGTCTGTGACACGGTTCCATACATTATCACCAAGACAGCAAGACGGTGCTGGACTTCAGTCAGTCAGGGATGCAGTCAGTGACCAAGAATGCTCCCGGCTCTGGTGTTTGATGCATTCAGATCACTCAGCTACCATGGCAACCAGATACTTAAATTTACTTTCACAGTGTATGTGCCCGCGTCGGTCTCATTAGTACAAAGCATTTTCTCGTTAAAGGGACTTATGGGAGTTGGTTGCCTTTACATAGAAGTTCAGTGTGCATTTTTTATGATGCATTTAGCTTACTAAAGTGTCACTGTCAGAAATTGTTCAGTGAACGAAAAAGGATTGTACCATAAAACAATGTGCAATCATTTACTGCAACTTAAAGTCATGATGGTAGCAGTATGTACAAAGAATACCAAGCATTAATTTAAATTGATAAAGTATGTGTGATCATTAAATCATAAGATGTTTTTCATTCCTGAAAATCTTGTTTCATTGCCTCCGCATTCCAAGGTCTTGAATCAGCAGCTTGACAAAACTATCGCTCAAGTCCTTGAACTGAGAACTGCCAATGAGCGCTTGTCTGCCGAGAACACCCGCCTAGGAAATGAGAACATTGGCCTGAAGGCTGATGCTGGCAGGCTGCAGTACTGTGAATCCTTACGAGAACAGCTCAGCTTAGAGCACGACGAAGCCCAACAAAAGATCAAGGAATTTGGACTGAAGATTAGTCAGCTGGAGAGAGAGCTGGCCAATGCGGAGGATTCATGGCGGGAGAGGAACTCCGGCTCTGACAAACTGAAGAAGCAGATTCAGAAGTTGAACAAGGACTTGGAAGGGTATCAGAAACTGATCTCAGAGCAGCACGAGATGGAGAGAGGTCTGAGGGAGGACTTGGAGGAGAGAAATCAGCAACTTGAAGGGGAGCTATCGGAGAGAGACAGAATGCTGGCCTTCATCGAGAAACTCCAAGAGGAGCTCAGAAAGAGCCTTCATGTGAACGAAGCTGGGAGAAAACCTGTAGACAAACCAGAAGGGATGTCTTTTAGAGACTTTGTTCACCTGAAACGGGAAGTGAACAACCTTCGGGAGGAAAACGACGAACTGCGGTCAAATGAAAGGGTGAAGCCTCTTGCTCTTCCAAGCCTTAAAGTTGCATCACCAGGAGGCGACAGTAATAAAGAAAGAAAGAGCAGAGGAAACCGACACAGTGCAACGTCTTCAAAATCCTCCATTCTGAGCATTGCAAACCTGAGGTAGCTCCAGCAACCAGTTTCAACCATTGAAATTAGACCAGCTGAACTGTGAAAGTGACATTTAAAAGCAAAAGCATACCGAACTAGTGGTCCTGATACGTGTGTTTATCTGTGACATTATACATAATAAATAGGAGCTATGAGTACACGTCCCATTAGATTCATCATAGCAATCTCCGCTGAGAGTTGCCTTTTATCCACGCTATTGCTCACATATTGTACATACATTTACACATACATGTGCTACTACGTGTACCTCTTGGTTTCAGCCAGTGTCCCTAGCTACATGTCAAGAATTCAGCTTTTAAGCATATTCCTATGAGAACATGTACAGCAGTGAAATAAGCAGCAGACACAACAAATTGATTCAATACCCACCGATCTTATAAACATACGCAAGTCTATGCACATCTTTTTTAACATTTTGTATTTTTAAGTAAAAATAGTGTAGATCAGTTTAACACACACACTGCGTTTTTAAAACTGTGATCAGATGATGAACAAAAAATGAATAAAAAAAAAAGAATGATGCGTCATCGAAAAAGCCTTAGTACATTGTGGAATAAATGTATCCAGATTAATGAAATGCATGCAAGTGTCAAAGGATCATCATTAATCCATCCCATACTAGGTCAGGCAATTTATTATAAGGCTTAGATCACACAATAACTTGAATAATCCCCGCTAAGGTGAGACAAAGACCCCTTGCATGATTTTCAATTAGCATTGGCACCATTAACCTTTCGGCTACCGCACCCAGGCTTGGCCATATTTTTTTTTTTTTCGTTGGCTTCCCTTTCCCCCTACCTCGCTTTCCCCTCACTGTATCTTAATGTTGTCATTTGTCGCATGAACACGGTCATGCTTGGGCATCAAATCGCACCCTGTGCAAATAACACTACATATAATATGTGCATCACATATCGCTAGTAATTGTCTAAATGGCTCTGTCCTAATTCCAGAATGTAGGTTATTTTATGCGGGCACAGGAATCGCCTGATGTATTAATGCAATTAAGGGTTCGATGGTCCCGTCATACGGCACCGTGTAAACTTTGTGCAGGGCAGAGAGAGAGATAGAGAGAGAGGGGGAAGACTGAGAAGACTGAGAAAGAGGAGATAGGAAGAAGAAAAAAAAAGGAGAGATGACGAGCGTAAGAGATGAACGACATCTCATGGCATGCTGATGAAGCTGGCCTAGTGTTTGTGTATGAAAAACCTGAGAGGATGGGATGAGAACTGGAGAGGGAGAAGAGAGAACCAGAAGAGGTTGAGGGATAGTATTTCATTAGGAAGTCAAGTTATATATCCTAGCGAATATTACATCTGTGAGTGGTCCCCCCACCCCCCCCTCCTCGCTATGTATGTGTATGTCTTAATTTATGACATATTGAAAGATCATGAACTCCTGAATAACCTGAATATTATATTGATTGATGTGACATACATTGCAATTTTCCCCCATGTCCCCGACTGCATTTGTCTCTCCCCTTGTCTGTCCGAGACGCACTCTCTGTCCAAGTTTATCCAATTTCCTTTTGAATCTTGGAAATGGGTTAAGTATCAATAACGGATATTCATAAGTATGACCACGCATGCCCCCCATGACAGGTTGTCACAATCCGTCTTGACTAAAAGACGGATAAACCGCCAATAAATGATGGTTTGCAGGGCAAAATGAATCTTGAATGCTTCATAGCCGTCCGTGCGGCCATGGAATGAGAAGTCACAAATGATACCTCATATAAATCATACCCAGCGGCCTGATAAAAACATTGTCATGACCTATAACATGTCATGCTGGAGAAGAAAAAAAGAGGAAAATGTATCTAATAATCAAGCCCATTCAAAAGAGAGTCATGATTTAGAAAAGAAAAATGATTTGTTGCCATTTAAGAACCACCGTCAGACAAAATTTGTTTAGATTTGTGCTTTCATTTCCCAGGCACAATTCGCCGAGCCATTTCTTATTTGCCAATGTTAACCATGTACACGCGTACATAGCCTACATGTACTGCCTGTAAATAATTCCCACTCCAGTGACTTTAATACTTCCAGCAAGAACCGAGACAGTAAAAAAAGAAAAAAAATACTCATAATAAGGCTGCAAGCCCCCAACGGGGTCAGTGGATGTTGTTTTATTTATAAAAAATTTGAAAAAACAAATCGCTAAAAATAACAGGAAATCTGGTGGGGGGATTGGATTGTGATTTCACAGTTCAGTTAATGACAGCGAGCCTAAACCTGTGTGCTTTCACACCTTTCGGCAACGACCCAACAGACGATGGCAGGCTGTAATAAATTGGATTACGCACAAAACAGGATTGAGTGGTTTAAGTAAGTCTTGTTTAGCCAATTAAACGTAGTGGGGCATTTAACCCTGTTCCTCATTTAGATTCTTGTCGCTGACTGGGCAATATTAGCCTTGATTAAGCATATATTGAACTCAATTCTAATAGTCGCTGTTTCCTAAAATATTGATGTGTCTTTGTAATTTTATTAACATTTTCAACTTCACAGTTGTCTTTAAAGGTAATATCATACTTTGGTTTTTGTCAAGGAAATACACATTCATGGGCAAACAATATCAAGAAAGATACCGTAACAGTCATCTGTGAAAATTTCAATCCCATACGATGCCCACATTTTGAGAAAACAGTGAACAACAGGCACAGTATTTCTTAAGTCTTTTCTCTTTTATTTTTGATCTTTAAAAGATCAAAAATAATATTGGTCACTGGTTTGACTCTTTTCTGGATAAATACACCATTTCAGGCGGAAATATTTTAACTGTATGTTTCTACCATCACCATCTTTATACCCTGTAAGTTATAGGTATATTCTGTGAAAATGTCTGTTTTGGTATGCTGCCAAAGTATGATACTACCTTTTAAAGTGGGGATTTTAAAAAAATAAAAAAAATAATGAGGATAAATGTGTGGAGAAACAAACTATGAAAAATGGGCGGGGATATTCTTAACACATATTGGTTGGATATCAAACAATCTAATTCCTCAGTAAAATAATAATATTCACAAAATTTAATACAGCCTGACAATTTATTGACAAAGCTAAAGTATTTCCAACTTCATTATACGTGTTGTCACAGTTGACACCTCTTCAAAGAACTGTGGGGAGGTCTTGAATCTGACAAGCAATTAAAGATCCGTTGTAAATAACCGGGGGAATGACTTCATCATGCTCAGTTGGTTCGGGAGTGGCCATGCAGGCCGTGCGCAGTCGGATTTCATTTGCTCGACCGAAATTCATTTGAGAAATCTTGAGTGATTCCACATTACCTGTGTGCGACACCAGACGCAGGGCCCTGCTTAGCAGGATAGTGGCAGTAAGCATATTTTCACTGTAACTGTTGTTAGAAGCAGTATACAGCATTGGATTTTGTTCAGCTGTGTTTGGTTAGAAGTAGGTCTTCATTTAAGACAGCAGGGCTCGAAATATCCACTAGACTGAGAACCGAGTCTAGTGATTTCAGGTTTAGTAAAGTGTGTGTACACTGCACCGTAGTCCGGCTGTCTAGTGATTTTGTTTTCATGCACAGTTGAAATGGTGCCTAAATTGATGATTTATGACACAATAGTGCATACAATTACGGTTTTCATATGTACATGAATGCCACAGGTCTATTAAAAAAAGTTCAGTTCTAGTAAAATGCTTCAGTTACTAGACCTGCTGTCCAGTGGGAGCCCTGGACAGTATTATAATGATATTGTCATAATGTTTGATGTCTAATTTGGCTTGCCAGCTGCAGTTTAACTGTTACATGGTCTTATCCTATAAATGTTCTCAAGCTTGAATGTGTCCCATATGAAGGATCCAACCCTATAGATGATGCATGGACCCAGGTTACTTATCTGTGGTAATGGACCCATGGTTATGATATACAAGGAATTTTGTTACACTAATGCACTTTCAGCTGCCCCATGGTCAATGCACACAGTACATACCTCCTGAATGCAGTTAAGTTGAGTAAATGTCTCGAACTATTTCTTCTTCCACCTCTCAGAACTTCCCTCTTTGTCAAGCTCTAGTCTGTCAGTCTCATCTTAGAAAAAGAAAAAACCCAACAAGAGCTTCAATGGGTTCTTGAAATGGCTTCTGCACAAAATTTTCAAAATGCCCTTGAGGCTCATTTCATTTGATCCCGTCATTAGAGGTAAAAGAAAACAGCCCGTTTGCAAAATGCTTTATTGAATCCCATCTAGGCATTGATCCGAAAGGCCATGAACCAGATCAGGTTCACGACCCTACACAGGCTGTTGAGGGTGGACCAGGAGAAACCAGCAAATGGGGCTCAGTCAAGAGTCCACCTGTACTGGGGGGGAAAGGAGACAAGGGCCTCTTGCAGTGGCAGGTGGACTGAGCCCTGGTGCTATACGAGATGAAAGCCGCACAATCTCGGGAACGATGGTGTTTCTTCTCCCCCTTTGTTTCCCTCCCCCTCTCTCTCTCTCTCTCTCTCAATTGAGCGGGTTGTCTTCAGTGGGTCAGGTCGATTTGTGATTTTGCATAATCGAGTTGTAGTCCATTAGGGTGGATATATCGCCCAATCCTTCCACAAAAATAGATTTGCTTTTAATGAATAGAAATGAGAGATGTGATTTTGCTGGGACCAAGCTTTGAAAGTGTTCCAAAATTGCAATACTCGATAGTTTGTGTTTGCTCAAAAGCAAATTAAAGTTGTGCAATACACGCCCTCGCAAGGATTTAGCTTAATACAAAATCTGCTTACCTATTTTCTTTTAAAGCAGTAATTATGATTATTTCTGCTTTTCTCATTGCATTTGTTTAGGAATGTATTCCACGACAGTTGTGTATTTTGAATTGTCAAATGGAATATCTCGGGATTGTGCGCTGTATCAATTTGTTATTGTAACTTGTAGCTGAGTAGCCTGATTGCCCATGGAAATGTTCTCATCATTTGATAAATGTTGAAAATTTACAGCAATTCTTGTTCTTTTCAGTCATGTCTGCCCATCCACTGTGTATAAGCATTCAGTACACTTGCCAGCTATGGTATCAACATTGCATTTATTAGCATCTTCGTTGCCATAGCGGCCCGCAGTGTTGGTTATCCCAAAGTACAATCAAACAGAAGGAATTAAATAACCCAGCACATGTAACCAAACTCTTCAGGAAAGGTCATAGTCCAGTGTAGCAATGAACTGAAAGAACAACGGACCTTTTTTTTTTATAGCCTCAACTCATTTTTCCTCCCCTCTGCATCAATCTGCACGTAATCCACTGCCGTAGGTCTTCACAGCAAAGCATTTCGCTGCTCATTCTTTTGTTTCTGTTTTTTTTTCTCCAAATGAAAATCTTCAAGATCTTAACACGCCCACCCCCTCCCCCCTCCCCCTTCATCCAATCATCGTCTCCTCCCTTCTAATGCCTATACCTGTCTATTAATGTGGCAAGCTCTTTAAGCTGTATGCAAATAAGCAAAGTCTACAGACAGGTGATTGTAATCGCTGGGAGTTGAGCCCTCAAAGTACACTGCATCATTTCCTATAGCTACACAACATACAACACAAGACACACACACTCAATTTATAAACTGAGCAATCACAACTATGAAGAAAAAAAAAACGAAAAAAAAAGAAAATTTCCATCTTTTTTTTTCTTTAATACAAGATTTCTTTCTGCAAGCTCACAACTAAATATCAATGAAATCGAAGACGATCTCATTAGGTGTGCCCTAAATCAGCTGCACATAGATTACCTGGTCGGTGCACTTATATTTATTATTCACTTGTCTCTTCCCTTGTACTACCAGGGAATTGATTTGCAACCCTTCAGATAGGGCAGGGAGAAATATATAATAAAAACAAAACAAGCCAGAAAGAGGTGGGATTATGTCGAAATTTACTGTTGCAATCTCAATACTGAATGGTGCCATCAGTCATTGCTGTGACAATTCAAATCTTCATTGGGAGTTTGGGGGCCGATAAAATACCGGAACTTGACGTCTTTAACTTATACATCACGTCTCATTTACATATATAGGCCCTATATATATATATATATGTATGCTGCTCTCTTCTGCTGCTGAACTTGTTTCTTAAAGGTAATATCATACTTTGGTTTTTGTAAAAAAAATTAACATTCATGGGCAAAAATATCAAGGAAGATACAGTAACAGTCATCTGTGAAAATTGTAGTCCCATACGGAGCCCACTTTTTGAGAAAACAGTGAAAAACGGCCACAAGTCTTTTTTTCTTTTATTTTTCATCTTTAAAACATCAAAAATAATTTCGGTCATTGGTTTTACTCTTTTCTGGATAAATACAGCATTTCAGGCAGAAAAATTAAAATGGTATGTTTCTACATCACCATCTTTATACCCTGTAGGTTATAGATAAATCTGTGAAGATTTCTGTTTCGGTATGTGATACTACCTTTAAATGTGGGGAATTTATACATTTCCAGTTAATTTCTTGAAAATGAAAGTACATTTGAATGATCAGTAATTAGGAAATGTCATGTTAATAATGTACAAGTGAATCTACTGTTGGATGTAGTGATTTCAAAGCAGATTATTAGTTATATTTTGGCGGCAGCGACAAGACAGGAATCGGCTTGCGTAGCTATTATTACAAAGAACATCCGTATATTTATACATATGTCGGGATTGTCTCATTAGGAAAGCATTGGGAACTCTGGGAATCTGGGGCAAATGGATTGATTTTCCCACGCTAAAATTCTGGACCTTTTGGTTTGAATTCAATTCAATTATTTCACAGATGTAATTCACCTGTCCGCAGTATACGTTCTTGTGCGAGTTCCAGTAAGTAACAATTTCCCTGTGAGGCACATTTGGGACTTGCGCGTAGAGGGGGGAGGGCATTAGGAATTTGCAGGGGGGAGAGGGAGGGGCAGCCTTCTGGGGGTAAGCCCAGGGAATTTTCAAGGTCCGCCGTGCTTTCAAAGTGGCCTCGAAAACAAAAGTGGCCCTAGTTTGCAGAGGCAAGCTCAACAGGTATGGGGACTCTAAAGAGCAGAGGAGGTTGTAACAGAGGTTTGTGTGGGTGCAAATAAACAATTGTACAGATTATAGACACTCAGCATTCCTTCACAATCACAGCCAGCTAATCAAAGTACCATATTCACATGATGAGTGTAATGCAGCCCCTTCCCTGACCTTTAACCCTGCATTCCCAATTTAAAGGCCTTTTCGATATGGAGGCTCAGGCTCAGGCTCAGGGTCAGGCTCAGGGTCAGGCTCAGGCTCAGGCTCAGGCTCAGGCTCAGGCTCAGGCTCAGGCTCAGGCTCAGGCTCAGGCACCATTAAGTGAATCCATTCTTGTATAATAGGTATTCAAAATAGAGGATTTTGGCTGTGGTTCGGAAGTAGATTCTCTGGTTTGAAAAGGAAAACAGAGTTTCAGCTTCAATGAAAAACCACAACCTCTATATTTTCTACATATGGATGTCAGAGCCGGAGCCTGAGCCTGAGCCTCCATTTCGAAAATGCCCTAAGACTAAGTTAACTTTGGACATATAACTCTTAATACACTGAATTGAACAGATATTACATGCACAACCAACATTTGAATTTAACAAACTAATGACACTGTTGCTGATGCATTATGACATGGTTTGAAGCAGCAAGTCAATGCATAGTTGCATTAAAGGGTAGGCCAGCATTAATACATCATTCCCAATGGATGATAAAGGCACCGCATCATTTCAAAGGAGAAGGTTATTCCTGTACAAGAGACTTCCTCCGCTAATGTCAGCGACAGTGGTCTTTTTAGTCTGGGGAATTCAAATTGTGCACCTGCACGGAAAGTGAAATCAAGTCAGGTTACCAGATATTTATATCAGATTTCATCGGCAAGAGGTTTAAGTTATTAGGATCATGTACCCCATACCTCAATCTCTTCTAAAGCCTTTCACAGCCATCAACAGAGCCGCAGCAACCCCCCAAACCCTCTACGCCGTGCCCACGAACTGGATCCACTTACAAAGAAATTCAAAATACATCATGAAGAATATCTCTGAACTAAATGATAAAATGATACCCAGCTTGCTTTGTGATAAACTCACTATGATATCCCCGATCAAAAATAACATGATCTTGTCTTTCCTTTTTTTTTTTATAGGGCTTCCATAATTTGCCGTTTTTTCTTTCTTTGTATTATTCTGTTGTAAACGGTCATACCATTCTTTACCACCTCGATCAGCTTTCACATTGATTTTTGTATTTTTTGTATTTTTTTTGGTGAATACATGCATTGTTTGCGGTGATGGGATTCCAGCGACTGCATTTGGATCTCAGTAAAAACCTCCCTGCACCACAAAACCACATTCACTGAGGCTCTCAACCCATACCAAAGGATACAATAGTGGGTAATTGCAATATGCTGTATTCCCTCCCAGAATACTTGAATGCTGCCCTCTTGGGAATAGGCAGTTTAGAATGATTCCCCCCAAAAACTGAAAGAGAGAAATACAAGCATCGCTTACCCATTGTGGAGAATATACAAAGACGGCAGTTTAAGCGGATGGTTGAATTAAAACATTGTGATTTAGGGGTGTCTGGTGTTAACCATTGATTAATGAAGCTATATATAGAGAGTAAAATGATTGATTTTTCGGGATACATTTTTTGGTCATTGCTTTTAAAGTCGGTCTTGATTAGTTGTGATGGTAATTTGACAAGGCACTGATGGGATGTGTTTGGTGTATTGTACGTACAATGAACCAAGAATCTAAGTAGGTCATGCCGAGATGAGTCACTGCATGTACGAATAAAAACTGAATATGGAATTAACCCTTCCCGAGCGCAACTTAGCATTTCTGAACTCGCCAAATAAAACAAGCTAGCAGAATGTTACAATTACCACATGCAAACCTTATTCAATGACAGTTTCTTTGTAGTGAAGAAACGACGAATGCTGAAAAGATTTCATAAAGACAACAAAATTCAGTCTTAGGTTAGGGCATCAGCTCTCTATCTACTAGTGATTTACAACAGTGCAACCTAAGCACATGGAAACTAAACGTATATTTAACCCAGCTATTATCTAATGATATCTTACACTATCCAAAGCTATTTCATTCTCATCCCATTGCTATGTTTCCCAACCAAATCCATCAAGATCTTGCCATGTCTCCCTGACAAAACCCCACCCACTCATGTCACCTACATGTGTAACCTATTCCCATGCCACTTCAGCAGAAACCCATCCCATTCCTACATAAACCCAATTCAAACCTATCAAAACCTACAGAATCCATCATGTTTCACTCCAATCAATCAAACCCCATCACAACCAATCAATGCATATCACTCAACCCTCCCCACCCCACCTGAGATATCTTATTTCACCCCAGTCAGACACACCCGCCCCAACCAAATAAGACCAAGCCCACCGGCGCACCCAGGATTTGGTCTTGGGGGGGGCTCAAAAAAAAATTATCTCCCACAAAACATTTTGTGACTCCCCCCTCCCCCTCCACCCCCCCCCTCCCCCCCTCCCCTCCCCCCCCCTCCCCTCCCCTCCTCATCCTCCTCTCCCTTTCCCTCTCCCCATTTTTTTTTTTTCGTTTTTTTCTCCTTTTTTTTTTTTTTTTTTTTTCAGGGACCCTCTTGGGGGGGGCTCAAGCCCCCCGAGCCCCCCCCCTGGGTGCGCCACTGACCAAGCCCACAAACTCCCAACCAGATCAAGCCAGCCCCACCCCATTATAAAGCCCATCCCATCCATTTCTATCAAACCCATCCCACTCCAACCAAACCCACCTCCAATGACCCCACCCCAAACCCAACCCCTCCAACGACCCCACCCCAAACCCAACCCCTCCAACCCCAAACCCAACCCCCAAATGACCCCACCCCAAACCCAACCGCTCCAACAACCCCACCCCAAACCCATCCCACCCCACCCCGCCCGACAGACTCTCCCAATCTCGCCATCAATCCCGAGTGATGAATCAGCATCTCCTTATATCCTCACCTCACATTTGCATTAGTTATACACACTCATTCCTCCCCGCTAGAATGATACTGCCTATCCCTTATATACCCTCTGGGCTCAACCCTATTATTTCACCTGTTCGAGCGAGAAGGATTTCCGAGCCCGTCCTTAGTTGAATAGCAAAACAGCTTGGCTGCGTCAAGCCAAAGATCCCCGCATAGCCACCTTATATCGTATCTGCCCACACTTGAACCCTTAATGTATCTTAATGTCTCTTTAACCTGAATGCATTTTTCAAATGATTATGTGAATACCTAATTTCTCTGGTCGTATCTTGTAGATTCAATTTCAAAGTGCTTCTCTGCAAAAAGAGGAAAAAAAATGACCTAATACATTTTAGCCAAGTATTTTGTATCGGTTACCAGCTAAAAAATTGCATGTCATTTACACCAGCTATCACTGGTTCACAGCTTTTTCTTTGTATCATACATATTTGATCTTGAGAAAAATATAGAACATATTCGCTCTCTTAAAAACCAAGAAGATACATGTATTTGTCAACTGCTTGAACACATTAATATGCTTAGGATGTATTTCTTATGCATAGAATTGTCTGCAGGCAGCCTAGACTATGGCCTTCATTACCCTGGTTTTGGCCCTGGTGTTCATATCATATGTTTTCATTTAATTGCTAGAAGTGCCCATTAACAAGAGAACCAACGACCTTGCCCCTTCAAGTCCAATATCAGGCTTGATATCTTTTTTTAAAAGTCAGTCGCAATAAATGATACATTACCAGTGGGCGTTTTATAAGAAAAGACATTTGAACATGGGCAATGTGTTTGAATGACCATGGAAAACAAAAAATATCATAATTATATTACAAAATTAAAACTGTCTTGTATCTTGAATTCATCTAAGATACATTAGAATCATATACATGTACATGAGATTTGTGTTCAGGAGTAGACTTCAGTTCTTAGTCACAGAAATACATGGCCTATCAAATCATATGCCATATATTTGCCACACTGAATCCAGCTCATTTTTTTGTCATTGAAAGGTGAATAAAGAAAAATTGACTGGAGTGGGATTCGAACCGGCGATCTCCTGAATACTGTACAGGGGGAATACCAACTGAGCCATCCAGCTCTACGTTGGTGGTGTCCCCAATAGTCAATTATCTTTGTTCGTCTAGCAGTCAGAAGCCATGAAACCACTCACATTGTTTAAACATTCATCAAAAGTAGTAATCCTTTTCAGCAGGGAATTCTCAGAAAATTATGGAAATGTCGTCATTTGCATATTAACTCTTGACCAATAAGAGGCCAGGTTCTTGTGTGCCCATAAAACAGTTCTATATGTATTTTCATTTAATTATTTATTTATGTATTTGTTTATTTTTGAATGCCAATTAATTTACCAAACTGCAAGCTGCAACAATGCATGTTGTGACCTTGAGCTGAATTTCATCGAGTTGTGTAGGACGACAATTTTCTTAGAGCACAACCACCTTGCTTAATAAAATCAGGCCGTGAATGCCATGCCATAAAGCCAAACAATAACAGACTATACAAGTCTAAAGCAGTAAACATCATACAAGGATTCGGTTGGTAATGCAGTTTTTGTCCAAGAAAAAGATCTTTAGTCATGTAAAATGATTTGATTTTGTGTGCGGCTCCATAAAAAGGTCCCTGGGTGAAACGGGAATGCTTTTGTGATGTCTTCATTACCTTTGACCATTTAATTGATCTTTTTTTTCCCCAGATTCATTTGATGGAAAAAACCATGTTTTGTGTTTTATGTCAATAGCGCTGCGCACTTGTGCTAAAAATAGCACCGAACCTCAGACAAACATTGCAACGTGGCCATGCGTGGAAGCATGCGTGAAAGTATGTGTGCGCGTCGCGCGTGGTGTGACGTCATTAGTGCGGAACGCTATTGGGGATGGTGTTATGTTAGAGGAAGGATGCCTACATGTTTTACAAAGCGCCTATGCTTTCAGTTAATTTTATCCACACCATGCTCTATACCCAATAACACCATTCTGTCAGACAATTCTGTGGAGCAGTACAATCTAGAAAAACAATTCTTCATTTTCTTTCCCCATCTCAAAGCATGAATTTGAAGAGCTAGAGAGTGATAAAACAACAACAACCCAAAACAAACTTGCCTTAAATTAAAACACACATGCACACACTCAGCAAACAGTCATGGTAAGACAGAATTAGGCCAGTAAATCCCCCCGTCAGCCTATTGGCTTGCTGAACACTTCCTCAGCTACACTTCTCCAATCAGACGAAGGGGATCAACCCTGGACAAAGTTTGTGATTTGAGGCGTCCAGAAAAAGACCGTGAGAGCATGCCTGCGCTGGCTTGCTGGCTGGCTGGCTGGCTCCCCGGCACTGCTTATGCATGTTCACTTGTATATAGCCCCTGTGTAATCTCCACCTATGGATGTAATCTGCCTTCCTGTGCCGTTGCCAATTTACACAGAACTTTACGCTTTGTTACAACCGACCCACATAAGTACACGCCGTGTGGTATTAAGTGATCGCCTGATTTCTTTCTGGTCTGTTGGAACACCATGTTGGCTGGTTTGGACAAAGTCATCTGGCCTGTAATCCCTCTATCCCCAGCTACGGGTTAACCTTGGTAATGAAAGCCGTGCAAATTCAATTCTAGAGAGAGAAAATACAATTATGCAATGCTGTCATATAATGCTTGTTTGTTCTGTAAGATGACATTTTCCTTGAGTGTACAGTTGTCTCAATTTACCAAGACTTGAATCTTTCCAAACACGGAAAATGCATAAACATAGTCACAGTAAGCCCCAAAAGTGAATTCTAGATTCAATTATGATTTTCATCTGACTTGCAGGTTTGATTAATAACAAGCGCACAGTTTCATCGCTATGTTTTCATGTACAGCCTACTTGGAAAACAAATTCTTTTCTTTTTTTTTCCTCTGAAAGATTCTTCACAAACAGTTACATTACACTTGAGTAAACTGTAGTTTAATCTGTTTTATTAGACTGTTTGCTTATAATTACACTTGCATTACATTCAAGTGAACTTGATAAGTTTACTGTAATTTAAGGGGCCATTTGCTTGTAACACATATCTTTGCTAGGGGGGAATGTTCATTTCCTTAGATACTAGGCTTCATTTATTTGGCTAAAAACAAAACAAAATCACACATTCTAAATATTTATCCATCCAACTATAAAGCAGTAATGCCCTCATAAATATAACAGCACTTATTTACACAAAGTGACAATACATGTCTGCAAGACAAGTCATTGTAACATGTAATGTCCATCCATTTCCCCCAGTTTAAGAGTTAAAGATCAGTTTAAGGGGGTCATGTTTATACACTTTCTAATCATGCCCAAATGTAAGTGTTATTGTGATATTCTATGCAAAATGTAACCATGTAACCAATGGTTAGTTAATTGGTTATGGACCTATACTGAGACTTTCTCAGAATTTCTCAGATTTGTTGAATCCAAAAAGTTGGTCAGTTATTCACACAGGCTATATAGCTAGGGATGATTTTAAAGAAGGCCCCACTTTGACCGGTCAATAAAAATGGGGCTGCGCAGATGCAAATAGTGAAAGAAAAACACACACACACAAAATTTTATCGTATTTTTTCCTGAGAGTTTTCTGAAGGAGACTTTGGAAAGCCCATCGAAATCACATCAAGTTTCGCTAAAAAGCTTTTTAACGGGGGAAAAAAAAAAAATCAAAAATTTCACAATCTTCAAAAATGTCAGGTTTCCAACTGATTTATCAGTCGTTTCTTTTTTTAGGTCGATGCGTGAATGTGAACAAAATGCGATACAGATTTTTTTATTACTGTAGGAGAATACTTGTCATGACCTTGGAGTTGTTACCTGAATGAGGGTTGGTGGCACTGGAGAGGAGAGAAAAGGCTCCATTTTAAGAAAGCTCATTCTTGATAAATTCATTAAACCACTTTCTTGCCATTCCCTTTGCCCTATGACGCTGCATGATCGACTAGTGTCATCTTCTCCGCTGACTGAAAATGTCTTGCCTTGAAAAACAAAGTATCAGAAAAAAGCCCACTCAGTCTATATGAACCTTAGCTTTGGCAAACCACTTTGCCTCCCGATGAATTTTCATTTCTCTGGGGTCCAATTTTGCAAAGCATGAGAAGTTTGTATATGCCTACATAGCAAATATTAGCAAATAATAGCTATAAAATAGCAAATATTAGCTGAGAACTAGTTATTCATTTTATAAGCAGATATTCATTTTATGGCATTTTGGTTAGTAACCCGGCCATGCTAAGTATATCTCTTCCTGTATATGCTTAGTTGAACTATGAAATTGCCCCCACCAACCCCCTACCCCTATGATTTGACTGTTGGTCGACACCCCGGAGCATGTAGCTTTTTATCTCTGCCCCGTAGTCGATCTCTATCAGGAAAATGAGATTACAATTTTTAGTGTGTTTCACTCTCAGATGTCAGAAGATGACATTTAGTGGGAGGAGGATGCATTGCATTGCACTGCATGATTCACACCATAGTCTATGCATTATGTAGACATACGCTGTTAACAACCTTTGTATATATTTGTTGATACCCATGTTTCCCCCCGAAAAAAAAAAATGAATATGAAATGAATGTAATATCTCTGTATCGGCTTTTAGCATGTTTAGCTTGACTTGTTCCAGCCATTTATGACTTTTCTTCTGAGAAGCGGTCAAATTTTCATTTTTTTTATATTCCATATCATCTGATTGCACCAGTGAGCAGATGTGTTGTTAAATATTTTCTCTACATTGTTGTCAAGTTTAACTCTCACTTATCTTAGGTTTTGTGTCGGATAGGTTTTTGTTGGGTTATTTTTTGTTTGTTGAAGTAGTAAGAAGCAAATCGCAAAATGATATGTTCCAAACCCTACCCCAAGAGCATGATATTGTTGAACTTAGCACAAATGAACGTCTGATATTAATTCGTTCAAATGTTCTCCAATGTTTGAACCCTCCTGCTATAGTGATATGCAGTATTGACTATAAATGCAGTATTCATGGGTGAAGTTTTGATACACGGGAGACAGACCTTACCACCGTAAATCAAGCTAAAAATGTCTAATAATACAGACAAACTGTTCCTATACATGTATTCCATTAGCAATAAACCCCGAGCTGGGCTCATCCAAGCATGGTATATACGCAACGTCTTTATTGATGTGCAGTTTTGAACGGTGTGACCATGTATTAAAGCACAATATCACTACAACCACCCCTCCCCTCGCTCCTCCCCCCCCCCCTCAACGTAGGCAATTACACTTCCCTCGTCATATCTTCATATACATAATGAAAAAAAAAACCGTCCACCACGTAAAATTGCTGCCATGGAGATCGGAGACTTTGTGAATTTTATGCCGACATTGATTTCTTTTTTCCCTTTCCTCTTCTTTTCCTTTTTTTCTCTGTCTATACACCGCCGGCCTGCTCTGACAGAAATCTTTTTTGACCGTGGTTGATGGACTTGAAACGTGATATCGACATTAAAAAAAAAATGTGGCTTGGCCAAATAAAAGTGTATCGATGCAGTTACATGCTCTGATAAGGCACAAGATAAAGAACCAAGTGTATTTACCTCCCAGTTCAATCAGGAAAACATGCAAATCAATGAATCTATTGACACTTGTATCTTTTTGTCACACCCCTTGTTTTGTTATTTATTTCTACGACCCCCCCCCCCACCCTTCCCTGATACATTAGTAATTAAGAATTCGGCAGGAATATGTTTTAAGTGGCAGATATATTGCTGTTTTGTCATATTAGAAATGCCTTTCTTTTTGACTGGCTTATGATCAATTTTTCTTTTCTTTTAACTTGTTTTTCTCCCTTTTTGTAACATATTTTGTTTTCATCACTTAAGTAGAAGACTCAGATGGACCTTTAAAAAGATTTGCAAAATTTTGTTTCTTTCTTTGAATTATGTAAAGGATAACCTTTTGATTTTTGCCATGATATGATTGACACAGTACAAGCATAATTCATTTGCCTCTTCTGTATATAGAGAAAATAAGAAAAGTCCAAATTTCCTGTCTGCAATATTTACAATTCCCATTTAGAGTACACTCCATTCTCAAATGATTCCATGCTGCCTTATTTTTTTTTGGGGGGGGAGTCAATGCTGACCAAGACAGGCGAAGTTGCACGTCATTCAAGTTCACCATAAATTGCACAAAAAGTTGCATTAAATTCACCACAAGAGGGGGTTACTGACCAAACGACCTACATTTTCCCGTCCCGCATGCTTGCCATCGATCCTGCACTTTTCCCTTTTCAGATTGTAAAGATTTTGATTATTGTGATCCAGTCCCTGGATGACAGTAACCCGAGCCGTAGCCGATTTCTGGAGAGTCTTGTAGGGCCCATAGTGCCACAGTGCAGGGGCACTTGTAGGGCTGTGCAATTAATCAGCGCAAATGAACAGATTCTATATGAGATATCCCCCACAGATCTCCATCCTGAATCTTCCAAAGCTTTACAAAGTATCACCATATAGTGTGAAAACACTAATCCTCTTAATGTACTCAGCAACGCCAGCCAAAAAAAGAAGGACAAGGGGAAAAAATCGCAGGAACAAGAAGAAATAAAAAAAAAATGAAAAAAAAAAATAAATTGGGCCAAAATGTCAGAAGCTTAAATCTCAAATAATGAAATCGAATCTTAAGGGTTCTCTGTGTAGGAGGATTGAGGTGTGACTAGTAAAATGACACGGATTTCTCGGGAAATATTTTAGCGCCCGACCAGATGAAGGTACTTTCTGTAGGTAAACACGGCACTAATTTAACTAAGTGTGTTTCGTGTATCGTTTTTAATGCCATTCGCAGCCCGGTGGTACATAGTAGCACTGCAGGAATCATTTGGCAGTTGCAGTTCAAAAGACTGTGAATGATGATTCATTGGTAACGCACAATTGCCAGTGGGGTATTTTTAAGGGGTTTACGTCCAAGCAGACGGGAAAAGAATGATATTAAATACATTTTTAAAAACAATTATGATATTTTATAACTATAATTATGCAAATTACATATTGAAATCATAATAAACCCCAAATTCTGACATGTCATAATTATTGCACAGTTGTTCATTGAGCATGACACATCTTGACGTGCTGTGACTTACTAGAGTCGTTGAATAAAAACAATTTTGAAATGAAATTCCATTGTCATCACCCGTTGTGGTATGAACATCAATTTGGAAACTTTGGGCAGTTGGTCGGAATATCAAAATTGTAATTAAGGAACCGGAGAGCCTGTGGTTCACTTTTATTCCAAGTGAGTGTCATATATCAGTACAGCGTTAGCAATTAGCAAGCATGTCTTAAATTGCTGCACTCAAGCCCTGCTGGGTCCAGTATTTCGAAGGCCAGAATAAAAAAATACAAGGAATTCTTTCTTTGCATATTCATCAGCTAATATATTCATATCAATCTGTCGCGTGGTTGGGGTCTACCTTTGTTTTATAATTGGGACCAATAACTGAATAAGAAACAAATTAATAACCGACTACATCATGTGGCTGCCTTGGAAATAACAGAGAATGTAGCCCTTTGGCAGGCAATAACCTCCCACCCCACTTCGAAAAAAAAAGGAAATAGGTCATGAGACTAAACGAGGGGTTGCAATCTCCCCTCAATGACTCCGTTTTTCGCTCTCCTCTTTTTTTTTTAAGTGCGAGATAATCCCACTAATCCATCCATGTTTTGCGACACTGATCAGATTTCTCGGGCCTGTTCATGTTTGTCGTTCATGTCTTCTTCGTTTGGCGTATCATCGTCAACTAATCACCGCTGATTGAGGACTCCTGCCAGCTGAATTAGAAACCCATGTCAGAAAATGAGCATGGAGGCTGAAAGAGGGGCTCATCATCAAGCAAGTGACAGTCTGACAGCTTAAAGGGACACTCCCGTACTACCAATTACAATGCATTCGTAGGGGCAGGGAGGTTTCCTACCGTTTCTAAGATGTTATGATATTCGCATGCTCGGAGTTGGGAGGGCCTGGCATTTTGATCCTAGCAAGAAATTTCTCTTTTAGCCTTTGCGAGGCAGATTGGCAACAATGAAGGAATGGAAAGATATCATTATTAACTTTACTGTGATGTGATGCTGCTTAAATCATCCATTCATTTTTACCCAATGTATAGCAGCATCCTTAATGGTAATATCATACTTTGGTTTTGTCAAAGAAATGCAGATTCATGAACAAACAAAAAAGTTACAGTAACAGTCATCTGTGAAATTTTCAGTCCCATATAGTGCTCACTTTTTGAGAAAACAGTGAAAAATGCCCACATTATTTCTTAAGTCTTTTCACCATTATTTTTTATCTTTAAAAGATCAAAATTGTTTTTGATCATTGGTTTTACTTTCCTGGATAAATACAGCATTTCAGGAAGAAAAATGTTAATGGTATGTTTCTGCCATCTCCATATTTATATCCTGTAAGTTATAGGTAAATCTGTGAAGATTTCTGTTTCGGTATGCTACCAAAGTATGATAGTACCTTTAAGGTTGCTTCATTTAAGACTTATTCAGGTCCTTAATGTCCATTATTGAATGTTGCAGAGTTTATTTAGTTTCGAAGATTTTCAAATATGAAAAAGAACAACATATACACAGTCAAGTTGGTGCCTGTATGTTTATTTCACTTATACTGTATGTGACTGTATATGTTAACAGATTAGTGGCAGATCTGGTTTACATTGTGGTCCTGTCTTCCATTTTCCCAATATTAAAGGTAATATCATACTTTGGTTTTTGTCAAAAGAAATACAAATTCATGGCCAAAAATATAAAGGAAGATACAGTAACAGTCATCTGTGAAAATTTCAGTCCCATACGGTGCCCACTTTTTGAGAAAATGAAAAACGGCCTGTGTATTTCTTAAGTCTTTTCTCTTTTATTTTTGATCTTTAAAAGATCAAAAATAATTTTGGTCACCGGTTTTACTCTTTTCTGCATTTCATGCAGAGAAATGTTATTTTAATTCCCTGTAAGTTATATGTAAATCTGTGAAGATTTCTGTTTCGGTATGCTACCAAAGTATGATACAACCTTTCAAAGAGAAGCGACACATGTTTAACGCAGGTTTTTTGCGGGCAAATCACGTAAAAATCAACAATATAATGAGTAACCTGAAATTTAATGCAGCAAGGCGGAAATGAAGTGAAATCAGACCATAAACAGGACTACTAAACCGTAACCATGGCAACATCATCTTTGAATGGGCTCATTCGGCCATATAGATATATGACCTCCAAATCTAGCGATGCTTTGGCCTTTTTATTTCCTACTTAAAAGCTTGCCAATATTATTTAAATGTCGAGAATATGGACATTATTGCTTGTTCTTACATTTGACAACTTGCTTTTGCAGTTCCAAAGTCTTTTCCATTAAAATCCATAAAATCTAGAATGCTCATTCAGTATAATTATTCATAAGAAATTCAAATAAAAATTGCAGGCAGTATTTACTATTTATTATTTTTTGTACAAGCATTAAAAAGAATACTAAAACATATCTGAAAAGGTTAGCAGCAGCTTGCACTGTCTGCATAGCACGGGGCAACCCAGCGAAAATACTCACCTGTGCAGCCGTTAGTATTAAATGTTTCATAGATTAGGATGTTAAAAGGCAATAAGTGCGTTGGAATTAAAGTGTTACCAGTTAACCGTAGTACAAGTCGATGGGGGTCATTTGTACACGAGACAGTACTTTGTGGACTGTGCAAGGATTAGGAGCATATTGTCAACCGAAATTGGAGTCAACCTCAAAATTTGATCGCATAATTCCAGCTGCTCCCACACTGTCCCTAAGCTGAAAGTACCATCAGATTTTTTTTTTTCTTTTCCTTTTTTTTTCTTTCAGACGAAAAACCCGTGCCAATGCGCTCTAATCAATCGCGAACACAGCCCTGGCTATATACAAGTATCAATAAATTTGTCACAGGCGATGGTCGGTTTAATTCATGCGTGCATTCAAATTTCCGTCGCAATACACCTCCATTATCGCAGCCACAAAGCCAGTGGATAAAAACTCATTTGGAGAAATTAAGAGCGTCCAAAAGCATGAGAAAATTGTGGAGTGCATCTCCTATTTATCTTTCCTTCATTTGGTGGGGAATGATGTTCACTCGCTATATAGTACCAGGGTATAAGAGTAATTACTCACGAAGGAGGAAAAACATCGGGGAAGGGTCAGATTTGTGGGCGGTGTTGCACATACGAACAATCTGCAAACCAAAGACAGGCAACGATTTTTTCCCCCACGGCCCAAGAGATTTATTGATACATGCATAAATTTTTCTTAACTTACTTCCTTTTTTCCCCTCTTTTTTTATAGACTCGATGGCGATCAATGTGAATGTAATGAACCATGACTGCGTTCAAAATTGTGACCTTTCCCTCAAAATCAGAAAACTGTATTTTTTTATTGCCAACAAATTTGTTTTAAAGGGAGTTGAGCTTTTCTTTACATATTTCACATAATGGATGTCTCTTTACAATATTAATTGGTTCCTAGAATGAAAATTTAGTTTTATATTGGACTGAAAATAAACTTTTGTTCTTTCTCTCTATTCATCAAAACTCAGCTATGCAGTGGAGACCCACTTGTTTCTGTAGCCAATCTCCTGGGATTTTCCCTTGAAACTACTCAGAAAGAGCGGAACACACGAAATGCATGTTGCTTAGATCAGAATATCAATTGGGTAATTTGCACACCTAGGCTGTTAATATCATTTACACCGATTACTGGTATGCTTAATTCACCAGTTGACCCAAGATTAGCTCAGGGGTCAAGGTGGTAGGACACCTGCACTATTAACCTGACGGTTATGGGTTTGAATCCCACCCAAGCAGATTTACATAGAGAACACCATGAAGGGATCCACTATTTCAACAATGCAATGACATAAAGGATGTACATGTTAAATCTTTCAGCTCCTTCAAAAATGGAGACGCATGAATAATCAAATAAGTCATTCCACAAGAAGCTTTTTGTCCCCCCCTACTGTTTGTAATTATTTTTACTCTCCAAAAATTATTATGCCATTTTTTGGAACCTTCTTTTTTTTGTCCAGTTTTGGACGAACCCATTTATTATCTGTACTCTCATTCACTCCAAATCTTTTATCAGTTCAGCGAGAGAGAGAGAGAGAGAGAAGAAAAAAAAATTAAAGCCTTTTTCTCCCCCAGCTAAGTGAGTGCATCTTAATCCTCTGTTACCATGGCGACCTCGGCAAAGAGGAGTAGTGTTAGTGTGATTAGCGCGTGTTCGATATCTTTTCATCTCTTCAAGGCAAAGTCGCGGAGGTATTTAATGAGGACTTTGGAAAATATAACCCACGAACAAGCAGAAAACGTGTTGAAGGGGACAACACCTCAGCACCCTCAAGGGTACGTGATGTTGAAAGAGGCTTAGCGATCCAATTTTTATCAAAATCCATGGCTTCTGGCCCTGAAATTTTCGGCCAGAAAATTCAACAGGCTGTGGGTATTACGGGAGCTTGGTGCTAACAGGGTTCCCTCATAGTTTGTCTGTAATCAGGCAGCCCTGCTTTATTTTGCAAACTGAGCATGAAGTTTGCAAGTACCAGGAGCATTAAAGAGGATTTTCCTCGCTCACCCAAAAGACAAATATTCTCTCTCTTGCAATCTCTCTTGGACAACAGAAATGCCAGAGGTTCGGGGATGCACAAATATAATTCTGGAGGGACTATATAGCAATGACCTGGCCGATATAGTCTATAAAAAAAACCACCACAAATAGGAAACGTGTTTGATTTGGTTTTGATATGAGTGATATTATTATTATTAATATCAAAATCATTAGTTGAAAATAGGTTAGGCAAATCTATATAATTTTGTAATCATTTAAATAACAAATGTTCTGACGCGAAAGAATTAGCAATGTTTCCATTGACTACTGTACACACAAAGCCCCATCAAAATATTGCAGTCCGAGCCGCTTCAACGTAAGTAAACTTGAAACTTGTGTTTTTTCTCATCATAACGAAGAAAAGAAGTCTGACACTATCAAAATGCAGTGGATGTGCAATGATATCCATAATATTACTTAGAACCAACAGAAGAAAAAGGGTCACTTCTCAGACAACAAACAACAAGAAAAAAACTTATGTCCTTGCATCGGCGCATTATCTTGTGTAGAAAAGTGTTGATTTGAATTCACATGCACACTCAGAGACTGCATTGCTAGCTTGAGGAGACAACTTCTGTGATATTTTGATAAACAGGCAGCAGTCATCTAAGGTCAAGGATGGTATGTTAAGAGAGCCTGGTATATCACCTTATCTCATTGGTCTTCCAAAGTCAAAGCGCCTATACCTGATTGCTAAAACATGCCAAGACGTGTATAATATTCATTATATACACTATAGGGCTAGATATATGAAACATCACTTGGTGAGACAAGTTGTCCTGAAGGCTCCTCTAGTGATTAAAACCCAAAATGAAAAAAAAAAATCAATCAAAATTATTGCCTGAGCCTATCTGCAATGACAGGTATAGCCAGAATGATGAAAAATTATTTGCACTGAGTCTTTATATAGTTCTTCGGGGAGGAACAACAAAAAAATTGAAGAAGAAGAAAAAAAGATGACGTATGATGTAAAGTTTACATTTGATTATAGGTCATACGTCATCTGTTGATGAAATGTCTTCCAATTCATCAAGCACTTGAAGAATCTGGAAGAAGAGCAGATGAAACGAATGTTCTTGATGTATAAGTCTAATAAAAATAACTCATAGTTTAAATCTTATGTCCCTAGAGGGGAATAGGGGTGTGTACCCCTTACTAATCCATCACCATGGTTGTCAGTTTGTCAAGTGACAAAATAATGTCTCTTTCCACAAGAAAAAAAGTGGATTTGAAAGACTAGAAACCACAGAAGGTATCTTCAGTTGACTGTGTGGCATACCATCTAGGCTGAGTGGTCCATTGGTAGTCGTATTATGATGATACCCACCAACTATTCAAAATGATCCTTCATCAACACCAGCCCAAGTTTGTCTGCCAGGCTTTGTATTTTCCCTGGTACCCGTCAAATTCGGGGGAAGGATGGTTATTATAGCTTGCCATTTCTATGGACTTTGTAATGAATGTGATTGAACGGTTCCCTGCTGCGGCTGTTGCTGTTTAACATTGAGAACATGGCTACTGATAACCAGCCAGACCACTCCCTGAAAGTTGGTTCCAGATGTTGCACTTCCTTTGCGGCTTAGTTTAATGTCCAAAGATTTTGGATGATAGCTCAACCATAAGTTGAACCAAACATGCTTCTGATTTTGACTGTCATGTTCAGGGCCCAAAGTCATGGCTCCACTTACTGCAGAATTTGATGCTTATGATCCTCTTTCTTAGCTTAGAGGATCGACGTCTTTTTCAAATTTCTACACTAGCCTAGTAAGCAAGAAATCCTTACTTACACAAACTATACGCACATATTCAACTGAAAATTCCTTGCTAATGCATGAAATAGGATCTCGTAAGCAGACTTGTCTGCGTTCATAAGCGCCGATGGGCCCAACATTTAACCCTGATGAACAGTCATCATCTGAGATGATATTCAGAACATCTTTCTTCTACACCATGAAAAAGATTCACTCTCATCTCCCCCCCCCCTCCACCCACCCACCCACCACCTCTTAAAAAAGGGATAAATTTCCAATGTAAATATCGTCAACTCATCAAAAAGGTCGGTTCATCACTAATAATTTACGAACTGCAAACAGCATCAACGTGATGGCATACTTAATGTCAACAATCTTGAGATTTGCAAAAGAAGATCAGTATTGAAAGAGCCCAGTTTGGAAAAACAAAGCTCTCTTAAAACACACCCTAATATAAATTTCCAAAACATACAAAATCACCTCAAATTTGTAAATGTTAAGATATTCATGCTGGGAAGAATGAAATAATGAAATGCAAGTATTTAACAGGGAACAAAAATTGGAAAGGTTATGGAATGATCATCTTTTTCTTGTTGACCGAGACAGGGAGGGTGGAATTAAATATTCTACTCTTGCTTCTCATAATTGGCCTGTTGGACATCAGATCTTGTCACGCAGACTGAGAAATTTTTGCAGAAATACAATCAGCATAATTTCAAGTGTGCCCATATACACCATATTGATCAAGCCAGGTGTTTAGAAACCCATTATAGCGCATTATGCATTCAGGGTAACTTAAGACATTCAGTGATATCACTCATATGGTTCAGTTGATATGTCATAGATTTACCATGGGAAAGTTTTCAGTTCACACATGCCTTGTGAAAAATAAGAGATAAAAAAATAACCCTGTATTGTTTACAATGAGAAAAACAAGATGGATATCAAACTGTTTGAAAACTCTCCAGAAGAGAGGGCGCTTGTTCGTCTATAATGTTTCTTTTTTAGGTTAGATGAACTGAATTTATTTATCAATTGTGATGGATACAAATGAAAGCGTGTCAGATATATGAGGATTGGTATTGTTATCAATTTCACAAGGAGAATTAAGTTGGTCGCTGTATGTCATACTGACTTTATACTGTTTTTCTTTTTAAACCCCAGTCCCAAAATTAATAATTTTCCCCCAAATACATCATCATTCAATAAAAACCTCAAACCTGTAATGCAAAACTTTTCATGGTCAGCGTTAAGAGGGTCTGACATTTCTTTCTCGGCGGATCTTAAAAAAGATTCTGCAAGGATCAAAACGTCAGGCCCTCCTATAACTCCGAGCATTTGATATATTTCAGGTCAGTTGCCAGTGATGCCTGCTGTATTGAGAAATGATGACTTTTTAACAATTTTTGTTTTGTAAATTTTTTTTTTCTTGCTTAAAATTGAAATCCATGATCAACGTTGCAATCCATAAACACGTTGACACTTCATCAATTGATGAGGTGCGTATTTTATGCATCAAAATCACCAGGGGGTGATAATGCATTTTACATGCACTGCGTTTTTGAAAGTCTCATCAAACGGTCAACTTTGCTCCTTTCCCACTAAACAATTTTCAGAATTTTTTTTTTCACATCAATATGACGCATCTAACGCCAGTGAAATTTCCATGAGGTAATTTGGCAATATATCCATCCGTGTACGGAATCACAATGACTGATATCGGTCACAGCTTCGGCAAGTTTCAGCCTGGGATTCCATGTGTAAAACCTGACCATCAGTCAATGCATCTTTAAATGTCTACCAACTAGACAGTTCCCATGGCTGTGCCGATTATTTAGATTACCAATGTCATTTGAACCAGGCTCTATCATAAGTCATCAATGATAATTATGCTGCCCAAAACATATAGCATTTTATGAGCCTGCCACATGCACATTATTCTGTTTGGCTGGCATCCGGCCATAAAACCAATTTCACGGTGTGGGCTTCAAAGTTTTGTTCTGTGACTTGTATTTTGTAACAGCAAAACCAAAGAAATGCTGGATGGCCAGTGTAGGCCTACATTAAGCAACCCAACAAACAGAAAAATAAATCAAGTCATAAAGGTCAATTATGCTCTGAAACAAATCACTGCAGGGATTTGGCATTGGTATCGGTATTTTTCAACAAACAACTTGAAAAAACAACAAGAACCCAGGATCCTTATCGAAGAAAAATATTGCCAAGAGCCTCAATGAGTCTGATGGAAATACCTTTATTGTCCAAGTTCCCTCTGAATGCTTTGAAATCAAAACCAGTTCCTTGTTGTACCACAGCCCATGTCCACTTAGCCACTTAGCACATGCATTTTCTAACTACAGACAAGTTGTTGCTGTTTGTGAAACATTAGGTTCATAGGTGGCGTACCTTAAATGGTCCTTGTCAATTCTAGCATATCTAGAATAAAATCAAAATACTCAGTCCTATTTCTGACTAACTGTGCAGCCATTTTTGACACTGGGCTCAGAATTCTGTGGCTGATTAACTGCTTTGAATAGTCCTATAAAACAGATTCTTTTAATAGTTGCAGCAGAGACTTTTCAAATTTCACAAATTGTGAAAGTTTCAAAATTTGGCATTTGAAAACTTTGGCATCGACTTCATAAAGAATTTGCTTGTCTGAGACTCGTTGTTTTTTTTGTCCTTTTCGATGAGATACTCCAGTTTCTTTCCTATTTAGGCAGACATTACTCTCATGCTAAACCCAACAGGTTCAATATTCTGGATTTTCAGTGCGGTTGGCAGGGGAGGGAGGACAATTTGTGAACGGAAATCTTCAGGAGAAATTCAATACAAGTTCTGTTTTTCTTGGAATTTAAAATCTTGTAAGGTGGGGGGGGGGGGGGGGGTGGAGGATTTGTTTAACCGATCACCCCTCACCACGGTTTCCTCGAAGTAGGCCCTATATGAGTTTAATACAGTCCTTACGCACTGTGTACTTTGGGACAAAGGATGTACACAGAATGCACGATCACAAGATGTTATGTGGACATTTTCACGAAATTCAAAATGTCATCTGCCCCCCCCCCCAAACAAAATAGAAATATCAGCAATTTTCAAGGTTTCTTACCCATTACAAATTGAAGTTTATATCATTCAAGGGATATTAATCGCTCCAAATTCATTGGTCCATGAATAAATTGATAAAATTTAGATACCAATGGTTTGAAGAAGTCAATTTGTTCAGTATTTGAGAACAAAGGAAAGTCCATTGAAGGTTTGT
Source organism: Astropecten irregularis (assembly GCA_963971285.1). NCBI lineage: Eukaryota > Metazoa > Echinodermata > Asteroidea > Paxillosida > Astropectinidae > Astropecten > Astropecten irregularis. The sequence continues at coordinate 18,679,805 of OZ020246.1, read as the reverse complement.
AAAACAAGACTGTTTGTTTGACATTATAAAACAGTGTATGTAATATGTATGTACATTGTACACATACTTAGTGCCTGACTTGGAATTTGGATAGGTGATGGATACACTGCACATTACGATTGATCAATGTTATCCTGAGACTATGGTATGCAATGCATGTCATAGACCATACCGTTCAAGCGTGAATGGATGGAAGCTCTGGATTGACCGTATTCAACGGAAAGAAATGTGGGTAAATGATAGCTGATACACGGCCAATGGCCGCAAAGTCACGGCCAGTGAATGGGTACGAAAACAAGAAAGCCAGAGCCAAGACGGCAGTTTGATCCACGCCCGATGGAGGAGGTCCCTTTATTATACAGTAGAGAAGAGTTGAGCTAATTACCCCCAATATGTCAAGGTCACTGCCAACATTCTCAGAGAGAACTAATGCTATAGCAATGTCATGTACTACAACTGCACATGTAACTAGAATTCCCATTAGCTTGTACCTATATATAGCAAACATGAACTACTGCTAGCATTTGGTTTGTGAATGCATCAACTCTTTTCTGACTGTCAAATCTGAGAACAAAACTAATGGACATACTCATTGTAATGTTCAGCATTGGTTTATTTCATTTTTCCAAAATGATTTGCTCAATGTACAGACTCGGACATAAACTCAAAATGAAATGCTAGCGAGAATGAAACAAGTCTTTGAATGTTCAGTTCAGATAAAAATTTATTTCATACTTCTCAATGACGAGGAGAAAGTATAAAAGCTTTATTTCCTTAGAATGACCACTATGCTTTTAGAATAATAATTTTCCAATACCAATAACAGAGATACTCATAAGTTTGATTATCATCAAATAACCACAAGGGAAACTGGTATTCGGGGAGTCGCTGGTTCGAATCCTGCTCCAGTCAATTTTCGGGTTGTCTGGTACTGTCATACAACTTTGTAACCTTTTCAAATTGCATTGTAACACAAACCAATAACCTGGTAGGTTCCTAGAATTCAGTGTTTGTTTGTTTCCTTTTTTTATTATATATTTTACAATATTACAGTGGGTAATTGACAAAAACCTGATAAGTGACTACAAAGTCCTTTACAATGGAAACAATTCACTCACAAAATGTTGGTATGATATACAAGGATAAGTAATCGTTCAAGTGAACAATTCCTGCTGACAAATATGTGAAACGTCAAAAGACAACCAGACGGAGACAATTCAATCCGATGTCGATCAGGAAAGACTGTAAGCTTTCCTGCACAAAGTAACATGACCAGGAACTCCACATAACTTCTTGTCCATTGAAATTGTCAAATTTATCAAATTTGTCATTCTACACTGACAGTCAAAGGGAAATGGAAAAAAGAAGAGAAGAAAAAAAAAGAGGAATAAAATGTCATCTCCCCCTTCCCTTGGATAGAAAGGAAAGAAGCTAGGTGTTGTGTTTGTGATTCACAAGTATTGATCGGTCGCGGGCACTTCTTGTGCAGCTAGTTACCTGGGCCATAACAACGTTTAGTCCTCCCCTTGGCCCCCCTCAAGCTAGTTTTGACTTTCCTCCTATCATGCGCAAAATCGCATTTGCTGGACCCACCCCCCTTCATGGCTGGGAGCCTGATTTGATTAGTGTTGCGCACACATAGCCCCCCACGTATATGCACATTTTCAACAATGCTGCGCTATATAGCTGTCGCCACTCTATGCTTACCTTGCAATGAGTGTGCATGTAGTGTCTTGACATCCCAAACAAAATTGTACATATACCGGCCATTACTACACAGCTGCAACACATTTTGTTTTCTTAAACCACATGTACTTTGGAGAGCGAATCGTCAATGTGGAAGCCAAATCATTGCAGTGGAAGCATAAAGTCCATACACAAGTCACCACCTTTTAGCATAAAACAGTTGATGTCAGTCCCTTTTACCCAAATTCTCAAATGCATGCACAAAATCCACGATGCAAATTTTTCGCACAACTGTATGTAAATTTATGCAAATTGGGATGCAGTGAAATAACAACCTTTGTATGCTTTTTGTCAAAAAGACCCGGTAGTACTGAGGCAAGGGAATAAGTACAAAGCACAAGCAAAGCTAACTTAATATAATACTAAATACATTCCTGCCATCAAAGTCTGACTGATCTATCCAAATGTTCTGTTGAGACTTGCATTTCATGCACAACATAATCAGAACTGGTTCTAAGATGCATTATTGTGCATGTGATCTAGCCACAAAGTTTAGAATGAGAAACGATCTGACAAGGCTAGTTTGGTAGGAATTTTCCTAAATGTATAATTATGCGTGGTGTCAACTGAGCTGTATCATATGACCCCATGGATGTATGGTTACACATGCAGTAATTGCAATGTTGATTGAACATTGCCTGAATATAACTTGCAATGTGCTTTTTAATTACTCAGTAACCATCTATTGATTTTTGCAACCTGCAGATGGCATTTATCATTATATGTTAACATTTCAATTTTCTAAAAAAGAAAGAAAAAAAAAACACCAAACAATAAGTAGAGAAGATACGGTTTCTGAACATAACTCTTTAACAATTGTATTAGTCAAAAAAACAAATGTTCAAGGCAAAACAATCAATTGCAACAATCTGTCCAAAATGTCTCAAATATAACACTATTCTCCCTGCAGATTAGTGTTTGCAAAATGCACTGACGGACGTGGTACAAATTTTTCCCTTTCTAAATCTCTATGAGATTTAACGTAAATGTATTTCATCTTAATTTAACGTTAAGTATAATGAATCTGGAAAACAGACCAAAAGGTTGATCTGAAATTTAATAATAGTAAAACAAATAACACAATTAAAGGTAGTATCATACTTTGGTTTTTATAAAAGCAGAAATTGTGTTCTGCATGACTTTCATTGTCGAGTCATTCTTTGTCTTCAGACAATAATCCTTCTTTGATGTACCGTATACTAAGATTAAACAATTCTGGAAGCTTTTTGTCTTAAAAACCCGTACAACTTGCTGCTTTGTTTTCATCGCTCCAAGGTTGGCGAGTTGGAATGACGTCACTCCGTGCTGAGCTATAAACCACAGATATTACTTCAAACATAGGACTAATTTTAGCCATTAGATAACTGTTGGGGAGTGTTATCCTGAGTATTGTTCAAGGATCCCATTGTCTTAAATCTGTGTTGAGCTGCATTGGCCTGTTCCCTATAGCTAAGACCATGTCTAAATTGACTGTTAAAAGTGCACAACTTTGCTTCATTTGGCTGAGGCAAAAAATAGCCCCAGACAGAAGATAATAATCTTTAGCCATAGACAAAGAAAGATCTCATTTGAAGGTCACCATTAAGTCTGGTACCTGGAATCGCGCTGCCATCATGGGCTACTGAGGTGAGTAGTCAGCTCCCTTTTCAGTCAAGAAGCCACAGTCCTGAACGCCTGAGTTACAGATTCACTAAACAATAGGTTAAACCTAGGAAAGAACTGTGAATAACCCGATACAATTCTGGACTTTTCCTACGAGCAAAAAAAAATCACAATCTGTTCTACAAAATGAACTCCTCGATCCCTCCCCCTTAGCAACCCTCCGCCCCCTTCTGACTCCTTCAGATCAAACTGCCATCACTGTCATCATCACCTCTGCAATATCCCAGCAGCCAGGAGTGTCGCATAGTGTTGCGGAGAAAACCTTCTCAAGAAGGCACTCATCTTACCAGGAGCAATCGGCTGAGTTGCCAAGCCTGTGGTCCATGAGAAAGAAAAAAGGTGGAAACAAAAAGTTGAAAGGGTTAAGCATGTGGAGAGAGTTATAGAGAGAGATTAAAATAAGAAGAGGAGAATGCACAAGGAAAGAATTGTCATACGTGAAAGACGAACGGCTCTGCGGGGGAAAAAAGAGGGTAAAAGGCCAAGGAATAATGATAATGTGAATGAAAAGAAGACTATGAACAGGAAAAAAGACTACAGAAGAAGACCGAAGCTGATGCATCTTGAAAGGAAAACCCGAGAAGAAAAATAAAGAATGGCACATGAGTTTTGTGTGAAAAGCATAGAAAGGATAGAAATCCAACAGAAATGTTCAATATTGATGTTCAGGCAAAAAATAATAAAGCCATGAAAATGATCAGCCCATTATGTTAGCAGATGTACTGTACCATCTTTTGTACCTGTGACACATTATGTAATTTCTCATAACAGGTTAAAACAAATGTCAAGTTTACCGGCTCTTTTCAGAGCCACCCCATGCTTGCAAAAGAGATAAGTACCGGTATATGTCACATGGTGTTACCGCAAAACGTATTTCTTCAAGTTAAGTTAAAACAATACAAGTAAAACTTGCTGCAAACTGCTCATCAAACCAAAATAAAGTCCTGAAATAATATGAAATGCTGAGTAGAGTTAAGAGGGCCTGACAATTCGATCCTAGCAGGAATTTTCTCAAACACCTTTGAGAAAGATCCTTCTAGAATCCTGCTATATATATAGAATCGAAAAGCCAAGCAGATTAAAACATTTTAATATCAATGTCATTTAATAAGGGATTAAAGGTAGTACATGTGTGCCTAACAGCGTTGTAAAGTAAAGATTTTGCCCCAACCATATGAAATGAGACAACAAAACGAGTCAATCTGAGTGAAAGATGGCAACAATTTCACTTCAATGAAGATGAACACGACCAGAAAACCCAAATCTAGAGGAAAGAAGCCTAAAAGAGAAACAAATTGAGAACACATAGCCAGGAGAGAAAGAGGAACAAACAGGAAGTATTAGATGGAAATGAAAGATACAAACGTCAGGATGGAATATAAGATACAAAACAGGAATGAAAATAGAATTGGAGGACTACGAGTACAAACAAGTCTGAAGCCATCATGGGCAGACAAAAAGGGTGAAAATGGGAATAAAAGTACTTCACAAGGCATTGTATTTTCTATTGTCCCTGTACTTTAATACACACCCATAGACTAAGCACACATGTGTACATCTGAGGAAGATTTTGAACAAAAGACGCCCATCCGAGGACAAGAATGATTTCATTGCCTTTATTGTCATGTTCTTGATTCAAATGCAGTGCACATACAGAAACTCTGGACTACAATTAAACATATGATAACCATTTTGCTTTACAAGAATTTACCATGGTAACAAACAGACTGGGACAGTTACCCCCTAAAAAGATTTACTTTAAGTTTTATAATTCACAAGGAATAGGAAAACGCCATAGACAAGCAGAATCAGATTGTATTTAAATTCACAGTGTTTTTTTTTTTGGGGGGGGGGGGGGGGGGGTTCTGTCTTTCCATGCTCAATTTGAATAATTTGTATGCAATTACTCACTGGCATAGGCCTACTGTTGCTTCTATAATGAACAACAGACACCCAATGCTTAACGCCCCGGATCTGATGTCCCACGCTCTGCATTTTTAATAATTCTGCATGTGCACAATTGATTTATTATTAAGCCATATGTTTGCAATTAAAAACAAGAGCCCCGGCGATATTCCTAATGGTTGTATGGGAAATGCCACATTATCGGGCCCAGCAGTACGGAGATCAATGTCCATATTAAATAAAGACTCAGAACTATTCTAATTAACCAATGTTAATTTTTTCCTGATTGACCTTGTCCATGTATTAGGCAATATGACATTAGAACTGAACCAGAAAAGTGTGTGTCATCATGAAGTCGTTTAAAAATATACAAAAATAATAATGAACAAAATTGTTTTTAAATAAGAGGAAGTTTTTCACTCTTTTCTCAAAAATTTGGCATTATATGGGACTGAAATTTTCACAGATGACTGTTACTGCATCTGTCTTGGTATTTTTGCCCATGAATCTGTATTTCTTTGATAAAAACCAAAGTATGATATTACCTTTAAGTTCATCAATTATCAATTTTTTAAGTCATTGCAGGGTGAACAAAGAAAAATTTACAGGTGAAATAACCACAAACGAACAAGGATAGTTGACTATTGGGGTCACCACCAACAAAGGGCTGGATGGCTCAGTTGGTAGAGCGCCTGTACGGTATTCAGGAGGTCGCCGGTTCGAATCCCGCTCCAGTCAATTTTTCTTTGTTCACTTTTCAAAAATTTACAGGAGCGGGATTCGAACCAGCGACCTCCAGAATACCGTACAGGCACTTTTAAAAATTGAACTATCCAGCTCTACGTTGGTGGTGTCCCTAATAGTCAATTATTTTTATTCATTGGGTAGTCAGAAGCCATGAAACCACGCGTACCGCCATGTCCAAGGGATCATTTCATCGATACTCGCAGCAATGCCAGATACATTTTTTTTTATCAATATTAATTATCAATTTATGTTCAACATGAACCACTGATAGAAGTCATTAGCAAATGCACCTGGTACTCAACGGAACCATTTTTCTTTTTGCATCTTGAATTCCCTTCTTGCACACAGTCTGATTTCATACAATGATCCATCGATTCTGTCTCCTTGATGAACTTAATATTCAAGGAGGGTAACGGGTAAAAGAACGGGTAACACACATAAAAAGAAAATGTTTCTCAGGTTGCAACATTGCTAATGCATGTACCTTAAATGATCCTTGGGATATAGTGGTTTGTGAGTGGTTTCATGGCTTCTGACTGTCAAACAAACAAAGATAATTGACTATTATGGACACCGCCGGCAAACATAAGGCTGGATGGCTCAGTTTAAAAAAAATGCCTGTACGGTATTCCGGAGGTCGCTGGTTCAAATCCCGCTCCAATCAATTTGTCTTTGTTCAGACTTTTCAATGACTTAAAATTAAGTCATTGTCCTGATCTCCTCATCCATTCATTTGTGTTTCTATTCACTTGCATGTTCTCGTCCTTCGTCATTTAGCCTTTGAGAAAGATCCTGCTAGGATCGAAACGCGTCAGGCCCTCCTAACTCTAAGCATTTAAAATTAATCCAGACAGTTTCCCTTGTGGTTATTTGATGATTAAAAAGAATTGAGTAACATTTGGATAGTAATCTATCATTCTGTGAACTGATTTCATCCCGAATAACTCTGGGTTTTGGTCGGTGGAGAAATCACAATTTATTCTTGATTTTGTTTCGTTTATAATTTGTTTGTAATTCAAACCCCATCACTTATTGTCCGAAAAACAAATCAATTTTTAGGCTAGGTCGATGGCACCATGGGAAAATGACAAATGCACTAACCAAAACACAATTGTTATACGCAATAAAAACTATCAGTTTCAATAATAATCAACTGAAATGACTATGTGTGTACATTTTAATGCGAAGCATATATTCAATACATGTCTGTTGGACGTTAGACAAAGAACCATAAATTTCATATCATTGTATCTCGGACCTGTTTTTTGTCATTTTTATATAATATTTTTTTTTTTACAAATTTACTCTCGGTATAAAAATCAAATTAAAACTTAATTAGATTACCCGAACAATAGTTGTGTTTTTTCTTTTTTACTTCTTGCATTCATTTATCTTAATGCCGGAGCCCTCTCGTATATTTCCATTTCCCGTTTTTCATTAATCATGGTGCATTTTTAATCATGAAATGGACGGAAGAAAAAAAGAAATACAAGAAGAAAGATTTCTGCCTTTTCTAATTACAGGAATGAAATTAATTCAGGGAGATGAATTAATGGAAGTGACGTGCCTGGACGTGGGAAGGCACTCCTTGGTCGAATAATTTGCATCATGGATTCCTTGTTCTTCTGAAACTGCTGGAATAATTAGACATGGCAGGAGAAACTGGAGTTGGCAGCAATAACAAAAGGTTAATTGAGGCAGATGATTAGAAATCCTCAGCCTGGCTCCATCTTGTATTTTTTTTCTGTTGACTGCGGAGATTCCACTCCTTTGGTCGTCCACAAAAGGCCAAGCCACTGGAGTCCATGTGGAACTCGCCCGCGCACTGCACTGCGTGTTACATTTGCATCCATATAGGTCACAGGATAATTGATCCTTAATGAAGCATTGGAAAAATTAATCATTCTTTCTCTTTTTTTTTCTTTTTTTTTTACTGTTTGGAATCCCCACCGTGAATCCCATGGCCACTATGGGACCAAACTGTCAGTGATTATTGTATATGCTCGGCAGGGAACAAATTACAATTCTGGGATTTTCTTACAATCGGCAGGATTGGCTTCCTTTTTTTTTTTTTTTTAATTGTAGGCTTCTGCCAAATTAAGCAGAGTGCCTCCATTTATGAAGCTGTCGGGAAAGGCATTAAATCAGCAAACTATATTACTGAGTCATCTTGGCCTTATCAGTACTTGACCAACCAATGAAATTATCACTTATACCTATTGATTATTTAATATCTCCAACGAATATCTCCAACAAACTACGCTACACAAATCCAACAAACAGCTAAACTGTAATAAAACACACCAACAAGATATCTATTCCCTTCCCGCAGATGATAAATAGTGCATAGCTTTAATCATACAATGTTCTATGACTTATTATTACGCATTATCGTGCCATAAGGTGTACGAGTTGACGGATGTCCAAATGCCTTTTCAAGTGGATATGTCATTTCACTTTTAAAATGTCATATTAACTTGCAGTTAGCAGTGCAGCTGCTGTGATGTGGTTTGGCATAACGGCTCATCTTCAACAGTTCATCCATCCAAACCCGCAGTCATTTTCTTATTAAGCAGTGACTGGGGTTGCCATTTACAGGTTACATAAAACAGACAGGTCACCGCGGTTCATGCTAACTGTGGGACATGAAAATACCACATGGTACATGACATTCACAGATCTGAGGCCAATAGGGCTCTGCGCTCGTGACATCACATTCAGATGTTCGGACAAACAAGTCGCACGTTGCCCAATTAACTTACACGTAAACGTGAAATTTGCTGTCGATATAAAGGGCGTACCGTATTCTATAAATAGCTCGAGCTGTTAAGCACAAAACAATTGCTCAGCACGAAACAATTGCTCAGCACAAAATGTCTTGCTCAAAAAAACAAACCATCATTAAAAATTCCATTTCGTCAGCGAACAATAGCAAAAGATCAATCACAAACGATACACAACACTTGGAAATTTGGTTGCTAATCCTGTTTTTATTAAGACAGAAATTTCATGGTTAGCAAATGTTTGTGCTAATATAAGTAGGGCCGTGAAATTGGCCCCTGATTTGAAATTTTTGTTTGACGGGAAGATTTTCAGAACAAACACATCCTTGATAACTGACCCTCCTACCTCCCACATAAAACAACACAGCATGCGATGAAGTGTTTGTTAGTACATGTATTGAGACGCATATACCATTATTTGTTTGTAATTTTGATTTAATTAAAAACTCACATCAAATAAAACTATACACACAGAAGATCAATTTATAAGCAATATGTCAGGACAAACACTGCCATCTCTTCCCAGAAAGAAAAAAATTACCTTGCTACCACAAATTCATCCTTGGAATGGATTTAAATAAAAGGTGTTTGTTACATCTAATACCATTTCCTAGTACTTGGTCGGGACTGAGAATAAATAGCACGGCTGGAATTCTATGAATGCATCAAGTATGTTTTTAGCATCTACAGCAAGGCACATGCTTCCACGCAATTGGTCAGATGTTACAAGTCTCCGTAGTGATCACCTGTAGATGGTGTATGTCGAGAATGGTTTAAATCGTTGGCTCTCGTCGCAAGTTACCTTGACTAGAGATGTTTACAATCAGCATGGCCTAGTTCTAGATGTTTGCACGTCGCACGCATCGTCTCCCCCTCCCAATTGCTCTGTGTTCAAACTCCCTCGTCCCAGCCCGCCCAAACCAAACCAAACGCCCCCCCCCCCTGCCTAATTCATATACCCTACAATTTAACAATACACAAGACTAATCATTTGAATGCAGTGTGAACAAATAACCAGCATAGATGGAAGAGTGTTCCCTTCCTCGGCTTGGCAGGTCGTTTTGACTCTCTCTCTTTACCCCCCTCCTTCTTTTCCCCCCTCTCCCTCCGTTTCCCTCTCCTTTCCTCTTGTAAATGTTGAAGAAGTTTAGCCTGGTAATGGAGCGTGACGGCAATATTGGGCATCCGCTCTCATGCATGGCAAAACCCCAAGAACATGAATATGTAACGTGTGATGAAGTTACTGATCAACTAATGCATTTATGCAGTTCCAGTCTGAAGATGCTTTAGTGCCCACTAAAATACACACACTTTGCCGTGACCAAGATTGCTCTACAATTTGCATTTCCAATTCTTTACAAACACAGCGGCACTATGTTAATTTACCCCGACCCAAAATGACTTGGAAATGATGAAGTTACTCCAAATAGCTACATTTTCTATCAGATGATATCATTACCTGTACATGGACATGCATCTCAGTTCTTTAAACAAAAATGATCTCTGTGAAATATTTGGCTGTGCCATATCAGTCTTAATTGGCAAGTTTTTCTTATTGGCCAAGATGAATTTTGTATGTAGCAATTTGTTTTTCAAACACATGCTCTCTCACCCTGCCACTGGAATTTCACAGATTTCTTGCTGTAGAATCTGCACTTGCCAAGGATGTACATTTCCTAAATTTGGTCTATAAAACAATATTTTTTCATGAGTGCGCAAGTGTGCCACCATATATTTAAAAAGAAAAAAATGTCACTTAAAGAGTCAACCATTTTCCACTTAATGTTACGTACTGTCAGTTTTGAAACAATAACTTAATGTCTTTAAGTTCATTTCTTTTTTTATCCTTGACATAAAAAGTATTCCTGCCTGTTTCTGTAGTCATTTCTTGACTGGACTTAATGAAGCTTTGAGCAAAATGGACAATAACAACCTTGAACGACAGTCATATATATATGTGAACCGGTACAAATGGCTTATATGTGGTCACGTCTATATCAAGTCTGATGACATCAATGTGCACTGCTTGAGATGCATAATTTACATACAAATACTATAAGAGTCACAGTCTTGCTTGAGTCAGAGCAATATTACTTGTGACTGTTGATTTTAGACGTCAATTAATAACAGAACAAGAAACTCCCTACTCGCTTGATTCCAGTACAAGGTCAAGTGTCCCTCATATTGAAACACTCCCCGGTTTTTTTTTCTTCTGATTATTATTACTTTCTATCTCTCAAAGCGGCACAAAGACAAATTCCCATTAGCTCGGCAACTGTAGTCTTCAATTAAACTCGGGGAAGATTACGGAGCAAAGGCACTTAAGATCTGAGCAACCCATGCATTTATAATCGTGGTATACGGCCCTCTTAAAATCCATACTTCTTTTTTTTTGCTATTCATTAAATGACTAGTACTTCGGGCTGCACGCTCCCCGGGGAAAAGGTTCAATTAGATCGGGGAAATACAAAAACTATGCCCGTCCACATATATTATTTATTTCTTAATACTTTGAGCAAATGCCACACTCTGGAGTGGGAGAAAAAGAAAAGAAAAGAAATTCATTATTCTGACCAAAAAAAAAAAAAAAACCATCATAAAAAAGAGGGGTATTAATTGCCATAGATAAACTTCACCCAGGACATTTCTTGTCTCAAGGCAAAGGATTAAATTACTTCGTAGAATATGGAAAGCCTTTATTAACCTTCCCCTAGACACAAACAAGCAAATAAATGGCCATATTGGCAATAATCTGCCGTTATCTGGAAAAAATTCAAACAGATTTCAGGTTATCTGTAAATCAGATTAACTGCATTTTGTAAAATGTTTTGCATCAGTCCCTTGGGTCAGGCACAGTTCGTACTTGCAATCACTACCGTGTATCAATTTCAAATTTAAATTCAATAATCAAAACCACTATTGACAGACACGTCAGTATCATACACATTTTGCATACATGTACAAATTATTCACTCCAACCATATGATTACACACTTAAACAAAAACCAAGAAAAATGGAGACAAAAAAACAAGCCGGTATTAAAATCAAATTGTGAGCTGAATACATTGCTTTCTACAGTTTAAGTCCAGGAAAGGACTTTGATTATTATAAATGATTATTGCAACAAAGTATTAACTTTTCCAAATCTCAAATACCCGCTTAATGTGAGCCCTGACAACGGTGATTTACTATTTCCTATGCACTTAGCGCAACGCTCATTCAAGATAATTTCTCCAAAGATTCTGTCCCGGAGAAAGAAAACGAGAAAGAAACTCAAAAAAAAAGAAGAGGATATACACACACACTCACAAAATCCCCCAGATGATGATACACACGTATAGCCAATTTTTTATCATTAATTAGATTAGGTTTTTGCAGGCAGCAATGGTGAGCTTATTACCCAGTTATATCCAGATTCTCCTTATGTGGGATGCGCTTAATGGATATGCCAGCAGCCAAAAGATGTTTTCCTGTTATTTATAATCAACCGATTTTTTTTTTTCTTCTCTACCCCGTCTTGTTTTATACACTTACATAAAGCATGGAGCTTAAATTAAAGCACTTATAGCCCGTAGAAGTAGTCAGGTCCCATCTTAAAGGACTCCAATGCTGCTATCGTGGAGTGTTTTTATCTATTAGATGAAAGAGGACTCAAACCAGACTGCTTTACATCAGCTTCCTGTTATCACATTACAACAATTCCGTACCTGATTGAAAATTTCATATTTTCAGTCTCCACCATTTATCCTCATTAAGTTTTTCTTTTCCCTTCAAAATAAAAAACCCCTATATGCACTCTAAGTAATTATCCCGCCTGACTTACGTTTCTTGACTATAGTCTCTCTCTGGATGCTCAAACCATTTTCTCTTGTCGTATTCCATAAAAGAAGCCACTTCTTAGCTGAACGGACCCTAATCCATAGTTTCGTAAGACACACACAGACCATGACCAATTAAGTTTGTTTATTGCTTGACATCAAGGGTGCATTGTAACGTAGCTTCAATTAAGGTCCTATAAGAATAGATGAGACCAAAACTGACGCTAGGCAGAAGTAAAGCCGCGCTTGGGCCAAAAAAAAATCAACATGTAAAAACACACATCCGAATTGCCGATGCAAAGAAAAATATAAAAATGGTTTTCATTTTTTTTTTACAGAGGTTTTGCTTTAAATATTTTTGTCTGAGGCTAATAGTTTGTCCAGTCAACTTCTGCTTGAAATAATTATTCTGTCTCAGAAATTTGTTACTTATTTTGGGGAGGGGGCAGAGGAGGGGGCAGAGGAGGGGAGGGGACGGGGAGGGGGGTGACTAAGAGGGTCAGGAAGGCATTTGTATTAAATGCAGGCAATTGTGGTGAATTCCACAATATCATTCCGTTAACCCTAACCCTCAGCACTTACCACACAACACAAGAGCTGTTTACCACACTTCACCACAGTCTCCACAGTGGAAACTGCACTATGGTGTATTGTGGTATTCAGGATTTCTACATTTATCACGGAAAAAAACATGTGCGGTAAATTGTGATAAAGCATGGCGTTAAGTTTAGCCTCGGGTAAAACTGGCCTCAACTCACAGGACCAACCAGTCTGGCTGTATTACAAGCCGAGACCAATTCTTTGCTATTTGGGTGCACAACATGTTGTAAATATGGCTAACAGTGGACACATTATTCACTCAATGGAACACACCCCTGCATCTTAGCTTAGTGTATAAACACAACTGCATTCTGATAATGAATGGCATCTACCATGCAAAGATTCAGATCTACTCTAGTCCGCCAGTCTTGTTCACACACTGCCTGGTTTGGGTTTAAACTAATCCTGACCAAGGTTATTCTGGATTGCTCAAGATCAAGTCAGTTCACATGCATTTCCATCTATGCATGTTTTCTATGAATCAAACTCTTCAAGCTGAATAGGATGGAGGATCATAGGGTCGCACCCCACCTAATTCACACACAGACAGAAATTATACACATTGTGTTCACCAGGACACCTGACTGCACTGTCTGTTGCCCGTACATTGACACGGACAGCCAGATAAATGCAGCATTCTGATTGGATGTGCCAAGTGTGCGCGCACTGAAAGCACGCACTTCCTTTAGGTGTCTCCCCAGGCACTGTGTTTGAACAGCTCTCGGGGGGGGGGTTGTTTAAACAACAATTTTAAGGACCCGCCCACATCATGCGCTCCTGCAATAGGTACAAACCAAAATATCTGAGCTTAACTTGTGATTGCCTATTTTATTGTTTTTCTGGCCAATGACCCACATGACCCAAGCTTGACTTCAACCAACTAGCCTGCCCACAACAATCTTTCTGCCCCTCACACCTGTAATCTGGGTTATGCTGAATCTATGCTCTGGATAGATTTAGTCTCCTCAATCTCGGAAGGACCTTTTTATTTTCAAACTTGACCAAAATCTATCTAGCACAAGCCGATGGTAATCTTCACTAACTATCAAGCGGCAGTTGCAGATTGTACCGATAAGTTGGACACTGGATCATGGGATGTGTATTAAACAAAGTATCTGATGTGTCTTCAGGAAATCAGGAAATAAACCACAAGGGGGTATCTTTACATACAGCGTAGACTTCTACAAAATAGGGGGCTAGTATCAGAAGATGTGCAGTGACCAGCATGGATTCCCTATCTGTGTCTTTCAGTTCTGTTTTCAGTTGTCCACTCGAGTCTGGTTGACTTTTGCAGTGGCGAATCTAGAGGAGGGGTTTGGGGGGTGGTTGGGGTGGGTTGCAACCACCCCCATCTCCCCCTACACCCTCAGCCACAGATAAAAGTTGTTATTCATATCAGTTAAATGGAGAACAGAAAGAATGGGCACCCTTGACCCGATCATTAATTCTGGTGCATTTTAAAACCATTTTTCACATTTGTAATCATGTGCCAGTAATGTGAGAAAAATCTTCTGTTTTGTAAATGAAGAATTGGAGGCCGTGCCCAAATTCATACTATCCCTCCCTTAGTTTTAAGACCCACCTTCTTCATGTCTGCGACTCAGTTTAGGACTTGAGTTCATCGAAATTGCACTTTTTGATTTTCAACCCCCTTGTTTCCTGAAAGGTAGATCCATCCCTGCGTTGGGGCACCATAGATACTCTTATCGATAACCTTTCTAGAACCTTGTCTATTTTCTGCAATCCGAAGAGCCTCACTCAGACTGAGCCCTGTCCATTCTGCGATGATGTTATTCTCCCATCTCTTCTTCTGTCTGCCTCTTCTTCTCCCTCCTTGTACATTGCCCTACTGTGTATCATCTTTGCCTGTCCTGTCGATCTTGTGACATGCCCATCCCATCTCAATTTGCACTTTTTCACGGTTTATAGAAGATCTTTATTCTCTGTTTCTTTCCCTCACTTCTTCATTGGTTATGTGATCTCTGCATGTCGAGATAGATTATTCTTTATAACAAAGTTGGTGCGCAATTTATGAATGCAAATTCTTTTTTATGAGCAAGTTGCATAAGCTTTCATTACAATACAGATGAATATTCAGGGAAAAATCCAAAGATCAGTGCGCTTAATGTGTATCCCTTGCTCACCGAGCCCTTAGAGTATTGGTAAGAACATCACAGCTCACTGAGGGATATATGTGCATATGAACAACCCTAGATGCAGCTTCAGTATTTAAGTTCAAAGAAGGAAATGTCAACACTTCAAAGGTCTCTACCTTCACAGGTATGAAGAGAAACAATCAGTTATAAAAAAGCTTACTTAGGGACACAAACACCGCAATCCTGCGGCTGGTCTCGAACCCGCAACCCACGGAAATCAGACCACTAGTCCACGTCATGCACGGTACCCAACTATGGTACTTAAAACAAAGTTTGCATGGAAGTCTAGCAATTGGACCACTGTCTTTGTCAGAACTTTAAGAAAAAAACAAATCGGTCATTTCAATTTTTCAAAACATATATAGTGGATGTCAGTGCCTAAATTTACTGGCAACCTTGGCTTTGAGGAGAAAGGCCAAATTTCGATGGCTAATTAGAAACAAAGCCCCCCTAATCTGATGTCTAGACATATGATCGCAAGGGGGTAAGGCAGCAGTGATGGCAGTCGGAAGACGGTGATGTGCACCAACAGTTGTTCCATAAGTTGCACTTCCTATACGCTCATTAATTGGCCATTGCAACTGATGTGTGTCTGCTGATTGGCCGTTGCTAAGGAAACGGCTGACAGCTGGGAGTGCCTTAGCTTGTTAAATGTATCTCTATTAAGACCCCTTCTTAACTGTACTTTACCAATAACAAAAACTCCTTCATTAAAAAAATAGTCTTCTCTTATGTTTTAAGAAAGTATGCTGCATGCCAACAAAATAGACCACCAGGAATCGGAAAGATGACTGGCAGAAAGTAAGATTCGGGACACAGCATGGTAGTCGATAGCATCTTAGATAGTCTGCTCTCAGTATGGTAACAGCTTACAACTAGTGCCGCATTCCAATCATGTTGTGTTTCTTGTTTTCACAACGAGCGACTCAATTACAACTCGCTCTGGTGGGCATTCAAATATAACCCAACGGTGGGCATCGGCTCGGGTCTTGTCCCCAAGCACGTCCAGTTCACCGCTCAGAAATTCAAGTGAAACCAAGCGCTATTCATAACTGGAGAACTTTTCAACTTTAGAAACTTGACTGAAACTCTTTCCAAGTATGAAAGTTGAAAGATTGAAGGTTAAATACACATTTAGGCTCCAAGTCATGACACTTATAACTTTTAATTATCTGTTTCTCGGAAGACAGACCCAGAATACTAACCTCAAAGTCAAAGTTATCATGTGGTTCTTTTTGGCACCAGACTGACTACTCTGTATCCAAGCATGGCTTTACTGCCTATCTCATCAGTTCAACAGGAACTTTACATCTAGTCATCTTTAAACTGATTAAACACCATCATCAGGTTGATGGGTTAAGTTCCCTTTTTAAATCTTGCATTTCCGTTACCCAACATCGGTACCCCATTTCACACCCAGCTTTAAGGGTCAAAATAGTACACGAAGTTGTCATTTAACTCAACGCCGAGGGATTCAGAGGAAAAAAAAAACAAAAAAGAAAATAAAAAATAACAACCGATCTTAATTGCATTACACACGCCTCTAGAACGCCATTAAATCTCGATTCGGAATTTATTGTCACCGCACCTTTCGCTTCAAATCGGAGTTTAATAATTCCCAGCAGTCAACTTTACACGTGTGTAATTGAGTTAACATTTTGATTAAACAGATTAGAGACGCAAAACAACCACGCATAAAATCAACGTCAATGCTGCGTGTACTTGATGGTATGCCTGATTTGCTTTAAACACCACTTGGGCGTCTCATCCCTTGTTTTTCTATAAAAGTGCATCCATTTTATTAATAAATGGCCTGCACAATATTTGCACCTCCTCCAGCTAAAAAACGTTGGCGCAAAATGGATTTTTGCCCCAGTGCTGCTGACACACAGTGGCAATTTTAATTATCCATCCCCAAGTTTGTGTCATTTCTGCTCACATGCACACCAGAGTGACGGAGGCCCGCTGTACCCAGGACTGCGAATGTCTCAAGTCATTTCCTGACTCGGCCCGAGAAAAATTAACGCAGGGCACAGAAGAACTCTCCAAAGACAAATAAAATGGACAAAGCAAACGGGGGAATAAATGCATTAATTACCAAGACGCTGAGTCATAATACACACTTGTGCTTCAGCAAGATACTGCAAATGTGTCTTACCCCCTTATGATGTATTAAAATGATTTGGAAAGACAAATTTCTCTCTGCTCTAGATAATATTCATTAGCTGACATGAAGAAGGTTATACAGCTTATATTATTACTCTAAGCTAGACATTGCTCAGTTCCAAGTCACAAAACTCACTTTGTCAGTGCGATAATGGAATGGGCATTTCAGAATTAAACCATTCTTCATTCGGGCATGAAGACAAATGTAATGTATTCTATCGTGGGAATGCAATCCTGATGTAATTGTACATCTAACATCAGGGAAGTAGAAACTTCATGAAAGGCAGTTGTGCAAATTAACTGGAAATCTGAGTGACACAGAAATATTTTGATGCGATGAAAAGAACAAATTTGGCTAAATTCTACCCTACGTACTGTACATCACTGTTCTCCACAAAAAAATTGAATGTAATCATTCTGAAAGGGACGAGGTCACTGTATACTAACATTTAACTTGCAGGAGCTATACATAGTGTGTACATCCATTAAAACACTACCTGCCTTTAAATTTGCTGGGAAATACTCCTGGTAACTAAGTTCAGTGATCATTAAAATAGTGCATTGCTTTAGCCAGATGGATGTCATCATTAAGTTTTATCATTTTTGTTCCCGTATTGCTGTTGACGATTTGGATTTGTCATAATCGTTGTATGGAAATACTACCCTTCAAATAATTCTAGTCACAAAAACAACTGAATGAAGAAAAAAGAAGAAGAAGAAATTCGGCAAGGACAGCCGAACCTTCCCGCACAAATGCACATCACTGACAATTTCTTATTAAAAAAAGATTAGCTGCAACAAGGAACGGCCATCGGAGCATCTCATTTTCATGCATTGGGTGAAGAACCGTTACCAATATGTGAGGAAGATTCTTGTTCAAATGAACTTGCCGCACTTTGGGGCTGTACTTTTTTTCCCAATAGTCGAGAGAGAGAGAGACAGGGGAAAAAAAACCTGTTTTCTAAAACAACATCACCTTCATGCTAATCAACTTGAGAAAAAGTCATAGTTTAATAACAATGGTTCAATTATTCTTCATCTACTGACTTCCTCGTCCTCACCTGTCGCACGGCAAATTTGCGTAAGAAACCTCTAATCCTTCTGACAGCTGAAGTCTACAGAAATGGCCAGGAGCTACGCGATCAAAATTTCCCCCAAATTTTGGCTTGGAGATGCTAATTGCCAGAACACGTTAAAATTTGCGTTTCTGCTCCAGCGCACGCAGGAGATAGGGGGGATGGGGCATAGGAAATTAGCGTTTTTTTCTTCTCAGGACCTGTCAGTGATAATGCCAATTAAACATGGGCAATGGCAAGGCTTTGCCTTCAGGCTTGTGTTTCAGCCAAAAAGTGCTGCTTTTTTCCCCCCTTCTCCTCCACGAGTGTGTGCGTGCGCTTGTGTCCATGACTTTCATAAGTGTTCTCAGCTTTGTTCAAGATTCAAGTTCAACCATCTCCATGATAAACTTCAGATGTGGAGAGTGGTTGGCTGTTGTTTTTCATGTCCGAAACGACAACCACAAGAGCGTCTAATACTGAGAATGTTTTAAGAGTGAATTATTTTCAAGTAGTTTTATTATCGATATCACTCAACTTGATGGAAATGCAGAAAGCATCGCTGATGCAAAGACAAATTGCATGTGCCGACCTTACAGTAAAGGAAATAACTGCTAATTCCTGAAATATCTAAGGAAAAACCACAGGCCGTGTGGGAAAAATGACCAAAAATGCTTTTCCCTTCTCTCCAATTTTATTTTGAAAATTTGAAATAAAAAACAACTGAACCCTAGCAACCTGTTTAGATGGCACTACTTCTACCATAATATTTAGTCTACCCTATCCCTTTTGTGTTCTCCTTTCCTTGGAGGTATGGCTATCTTGGTTCAAGTGTAAAATGTTTACAGGCTACATATTAACAAGGCCATTTGTCATCACCATTATCTTTAAATAGATGTCTGCGCTGGAAGTGTGAGACTCTGAGCTCTACTGTGTCTGATTTTTCACTTCCTTCACTACTTTACTCTGAACAAATGCCATTACATTGAGCAATTGTTGACCAAAATTCTCAAATTATATATCTGTATGTTGAGGTTACAAACATTTTTTAGCCCAGTCTTCGCCATTTTTGTTCTGCATAAAAATAATTCTACTAATTTACTAAAGAATTTTCAGGGGGAAATTAAAATGAACAAATCCATGTAAAAAAATCAGGGACAGTTTCACTGAGATCAATGAAGGGTTAACAAAACATTGGTAACATTAAAATAAAACAGAAATGTTCACAAATTCCTCGGACTCTTTTAAGGTTTGAAGCTTATTCAGGTAGAAACTTCCCTTTGAAATATTTTTGTTAAGATGAGAAAAAAATTACACAATCATCAAAATAATGTTTTCCTATCTTAACTATGGCCCCATTTGAATGGCGCCGAAATTCTTACAAGTGTTATTCTATGAACGCTTCGGATCAGAAAAAAGTCAATTAAAAGTAGGTTTGTGAAGTTAATAGACTTTTGGCTATATAACTAACTAAGTACCATCAAACACATACCAACCTTTTGTCAACCATTTTACACTCACTCAGTCACCCAAATATGTGTACACAAAAAGGCTGGTTCCCAGTTATGGCTGACTGCATAAGAACTGTTTACAAGCCCGGTTGTTAAGCCCCATTGTTAGGGATTAATGAAAGCAAATATTCTTCATTATTCCTATGTATCCAACCATGGATTGAATTTTTTTGGGGGGACGACATTTCATTTGTTTGGAAAAAATTAACATCTATTTTTAGCAAATTGCACCAGCATTGATTAAGAATGCAAATTTATATGAAAACCCTAGTTCACTGAACCGTTGTGGAACTTATTTCGTTTAAAAACAATATTTCACAATAGACACCAGTCAAATCACACGGTTATTGTTACCATGCTGTGGTACATGTATACATAGCAGTTGGGTCATTTGCTAAATTCTTGATACAAATTGTGACACTTTTCAAAACCCAAGTTTTCACATGGTGCACAATCTGCAATTTAGAACATAATGAAGTCACAGGTTCGAACCCAGTCTAGGCAAGTCTGTTGTACATGTATCTTATATTTTAATATAAACTCCCCAGTACTCAATTAGGCCCTATATGGTGCACAATCTGCAATAGCGCTGCGCACTTTCGCTAAAAATAGCACCGAACCTCAGACAAACATTGCAACCGGCCATGCAAACGTGTGGTGAGTGGGGTGATGTGTGCGCGTGCATGCATGGTGTGACGTCATTAGTGCGGAACGCTTTTTAGAACATAATGAAGTCAGTAGTCACAGGTTCGAATCCAGTCTAGGCAAGTCTGTTGATGCATGTGTCTCATATTTGAATGTAAACTCCCAGTACTATACCATGGTGCACACTCACGATTTAGGAAGTCAATGGTTCGATCCCAGTCTAGGTAAGCTTGTTGTACACATATTTCATGTTTCAATGTGAAGTCCGACCCCTGGGCAATAATATTGTGCTAAATCTGCAATTTCCAATATAATGAAGTCATAGGTTCAAACCCAGTCTAGGCAAGTCTGTTCTGAATGTAGTGCTATTAATTGGGCTAAGGCTAACATTGACTCATTATCCAACTACTGGGATACCCTATCCACACTCAATGTTGCTGTACCAACTCTGGTTATGATTTCATCTTGAAGGTATTCTAAGGTCATGACCCAAATCTCTGACTTTGACTGCAAACTACACAAAGCCTTTGGAACGGCTGCAGTCACTGGCTAGTGGCTACCATACGTGCGTGTGTAATTTGCGGCCGCAGCCAGAGATTTGGGACACGGCATAATTAAACCTCATAAAAAAACCTTATTCCATACATTAGAGTGTGAGTTTATATCCAGATTTAATTAATTAGCTAAATCAGAGGGTACTTAGTGTGTAGATGCGCAGGAATGAACGCCAGCACAGGCTAGTAACATTATTGCTCTTTTAATCCCAGTCCCTGCATATGTAATTCATTTAAAATGCCAAAGGAAAACACCCTAGGATTTATTTATTTTATATATTTATTTGTTTTGATCTCCCTTTTTTGTTTACCTATTTATTTATTCTTTTGAGGCCAAACTAAGTGACCATACGGCACATTGTATAATAAAACTTTGGGAGATATTTATTTTAAAACTCTACAAGAAAAATACATTGAAACCCCAAAAATACTTTCTTACAAAAAAACTGCAAATTAAAAAAATGTGAAATCAAAGTGATGATACCAACAGCAAATGTATTAGTTTTCAGCATGATTCGAGATATGAATCTAGGCTGTCACACAAAGTTAAGACACAAATTCCATCAATAAACAGCATTGTAATACTTCATCCGTTGAATACATGTACATGTATATGAACTAATGTTGCCTTTTCCAATGGGCGACTTTTGAGAACCGGTCTTCAAGTCAACAGCGCACGCGCACGCTATTGTGAGCATGCGCACGTTGTTTTTCACCTGCACTGTTGTGCGTGCGCGTGCGCTGTTGACTTGAAGACCAGGGGCCGATTTCACTAACGCTTTGCGATCATCGTAAAGCCCAAATCCATCGCTAAACAGAAAATCGATCGCTACTTTGCATAGCAATTTTCCGTTTAGCGATGGATTTGGGCTTTACGATGATCGCAAAGCGTTAGTGAAATCGACCCCAGTTCTCAAAAGTCTCCCATTGGAGGTACAAAAAGATTGATTTTGTTGTATATGGAAGAACTGCGAAACGATGTGCACTCATTATAATGTAATACGTGTAGTGGGGCTTAAGTTTGATAGAGTTTCATAAAAACTTTTGAAATAATTGTCTAGGCTCGATGGAATGAACAACATAAAGCATGAAATTAATTTCTTTTACCAGTATCAGAACCACCGTTCATCTGGAGTACACAGACATAAGTCACATCTGTTAAGTTGTAGCAAAACTTGGTTTTTGTTTTTACAGTAAAAAAAAAAAAAACCAACACATTATTGTACTTTTCCCCCATTGTATAGCTACATTCGCCAAGGTTACATCCAATTCATGAATATTGCATTTTGTTTTGTCTGCGCACATGTTCTTGTGAAATGAAAAAAAAAAAAAGATTAAAAATTTACACAACGAATCATCATATTTTGTAATCACAACATTAGGTCCAGAATGATTAATATGGAAAACATTTAATTACAAACATTTTTGGATGGCTGCAAAAATCAATCTGTCTCTCAGACAGACATGCCTACATATTATTGATTGCCGGATGGAAACAATGGTCTGGCTTGTGTTAAATTAAATACATAGTGAACACTATTCATTTTGGGATCTTTTTCTTTGTCTGCCTGCATATAAATCAATAGGACTGTGTGTTTTTTTTCTGACTGACATGACTGCCAGGCAATTCCTCAATAAACAGAAAATTGCCGAAATGACACCGAAATGAACTGTTGATCACTTACCGTGCACACTCTTGGTAAAAAACACAAACAAAAGTCAAGGTATTTCCTGATTCATGCAAGTTATTTGTGACTTTGCAAAAATATGAAATAGCACAAAATTGGCCATTAACCCCAACCCTCTGCACCTACCACACAAGAGAATCTGAGCTGTTTACAACACATTACCAGTTTACCACAGTCTCCACATGGGAAGCACTTGGATGATAAATCACACTTTACCACACAAACCAAACTGTGGTGCATTGTGGTATTAAGGATAGCACACCTACCACAGGAAAAACCATGTGTGATTAACTGTGGTATGCAAGTTGGTTAGGGTTACAATACTAAAGATGTATTTTGTTGAAAAGTGAACAAAAATTGACTGGAGCGGGATTCGAACCAGCAACCTGAATACCGTACATGCACTCTACCACTACTGAGCCATCCAGCCCTACATTGGTGGTGACCCCAATAGTCAATTATCTTTGTTCGTTTGGCAGTCAAAAGCCATGAAACCACGCACGCACCACCATACCACAAGGATCATTTCACCAATGCGCGCAGCAATGCTGCAACTTGGGAACGGTACATGGGGGATCATTCAAAGAGGATACAGCTTTTTAATTAATATAATCATCAAATAACCACAAGGGAAACTGACTGAACAGCCAGTTTCCCTTGTGGTTATATGATGATTAAAGATGTATTTTGTTTAATACCAAAATTTCAAAATATTATATCAACCGATCAATTTCCATGATTGTCAAAGCCAGGACCTGTCACATGAGCGATTGCATAGATATACACATTAAATACACAGACACATCATCAGCCAAGGTTAATTACAAAGTGATTATGAGTAATTTCTGAAATGCTGTCATCAAGAAATATATCAAAACATTTTCATAATTAATTGCGCTGTTAACAGACACTGACAGATTCCTTTGTGTACCATGTCTCATTTGGAAGTTCATCATGGGGCCACATGAAAAGCAAAACTAGTTTCTGGTTTCAACAGAACAAGGATATCGAATTTTGCATACTTTTTTTTTAAATGGTGGATCAACAACAGTAAATTCAAAACGAGTGTTATTTATATATTTTTCTCCTCATGATTTTCCAAGACAAGCAGCAAAAATGCATAGTTCTGATCAAAAGTTTTCTTGCCAAAATACTGAAATTTTAATTAATTTCTTTCTTCTGTAAATGTAATATCATACTTTGGTTTTTGTCAAAGAAATAAAGATTCATGGGCAAAAATATCAAGGAAGATTCAGTAACAGTCATCTGTGAATATTTCAAAAAGTCTTTGTTTGTTTTACTAATTTCTGGATAAATACATGTACACCATTTCAGGCGGAAACATTTTAACAGTAGGTTTCTAACAGTAGGTTTCTACCGGCATCATCTTCATACCCTGAAAGTTATACTGTACGTAAATCTGTCAATATTTCTGTTTTGGTCAAAGTATGATACTACCTTTAAATAACAACCTTAACACCTACAGTATCATAAATAATAAATAGTGCTGTTGTAAAAACCAAGGTTTATATATATATGGACAGTAAAACAGAATAAGACATGAACTTTTTATTGGGCCAAATTTGTCATTATCTTAGGAAAAGAATATTAAAATCGTGATACCAAATCATTATACATTTTGTAGTTCTAGATATGATTTTATCACAACTTCAAGTAAGAACTTCAACATGTTTAGTTGCATAGATGCAAAGACAAATTAGGTAGGTCTGATGTTCCATTTTCTTTTATCATTTCTTGGTTATCATGCTAACAGTGTGGAACACATTTAACTCAGGCTGTTTGCTGATTACATTTTGTTTGGTTTGGAATATTTCGGTTTGACCTCCGGTTATCAATTAAAGCTGTTCATAACATGGTATGCCACAGTCAGACAAGGGAGGGAGCGACTTTAGAAACTTCAAATTCAGTGAACTTTACTTCCCCCCACTCCCATTTTCCCCAACCTGAATTTTCCAGGTAACCCCCTTAGGAGATGAGTCAATGAACTTGGAGCAGAATGCTTTCATTTATGACATAACAGGGACCACTTTCGTACAGGAACAGTGAATTAGGCTTGAACTTTAACTGTCTAAGGTATCAGACAATGTTAATTTATACAGCCTGCTGTTTGGTATTAACACAAACCTGTTGCATATGCAGAACAAAAAAGGACAGGATGGAATTATGGGCATGGCATAACATTCATGAGGCCCCTCCCTCGCACCCTCCTTGGCTCCTCCCCTCCATGGTGTAACAAGCCGCAGCCAGAAAGCATTACATTATTACTAGCAGCATGTTGTCATGACTTCCAAGGGGGGAAATATGTTACATACACTATGATGCATGCAGCTGCATAGCCAGACATCACAGGGCTGTGAGCAATAAGGGGTACAAGTGCCTGAACTTTGCACATAAACCTCTGCAGATTTTTGTCTACTAATTTCTGAACACGCACATCCACCTTTCTTCACAGCTAAAACACATAGCTTTGTCTTAATAATGATTGAAACTTGTTTTGTAATTTGACTAGCCCAGACTAGCTGGTAAAATTAAGCACTAGCAAGAATGGTATTCTCACAAATTTGAATTCTGTCTTTTTAAAAATGTCCTTATCCCTGTATTATACCCAATTTTCTTCTTGTTTCAAAATTAGATTTGAAAAGTTGCACAAAGAAAACTGAAAGGATTTTAACCTGCAACCAGTGGAATGCTGTACTGATTGCTCTACCAAGTACATGTATCCAGTCCCATTTTGGCATTGTGCCAAATTGTATATTACCATTGTTAGTTTTTTTTATTTCAAATACAAGAAATAAACTGCTGGAAACTGCTCATCAACCAAAATAATGACCTGAAATTAATATGGAATGCTCGGAGTTAGGAGGGGCCTGTCATTTCAATCCTAGCAGGATCTTTGTCAAAGGCTAATGAAGACAGGACAATAATGTGCCAATGAAGATCTACACACATAAATTTATGAGAGGATCAGAACAAAGGGGGACAGAGTGACCAGGGAAACAGGGTAAGCATGAAATAAGGCTAGGAAACCACAAAAAGAGGATATAGAGGTGGGCAAGAATCATTCCTAGGGAAGATAAAATTCATCAAAGACATAACATAAACCAATTGAAACACTCCACATTGCAACTATTGGTACGTCAGCTCGGTCATTAGGTCTGTCAGTGGATATGACAGAAGTGAAGGCATGCCATGCCTTACTTCATTATTATTATAATATTATTATTGTAGTCATCATATTGACAAGATGACAGGAGCTGAGAAAGTGAACTCAATTTCACTACTGCCAAATCGGGCACCGATCCCCAAACAATAACAACAAATAGATAGAAACACAACAGGTAAGATCAGAGTAAAGACAGTCAAAATAAAAAACCGATCCAATTCCATAAAGTGACATTTGAAAAGGACTACGACAGAAACAAAGCACTGTCATTATACATGCACCACAGCAAGTGATAACAAGCTGTATCCATATATGTACAAGTCTAAAATATTATATGTGACCACTCCTAATATTCTGTGTATATTCTGTGTATGTGATTGTTTCATCTTTCTTGTTTGCGATACATACACAAAATTCCTGTTCAAGTGTTCACTGTATCTGTGCTTAAAGGTAGTATCATACTTTGGTTTTTGTCAAAGAAATACAGATTCATGGGCAAAAATATCAAGGAAGATACAGTAAAAGTAATATGTGAAAACTTCAGTCCCATACGGTGCCAACTTTTTGAGAAAACAGTGAAAAACGGCCACAGTATTTCTTAAGTCTTTTCTCTTTTATTTTTGATCTTTTAATTTAAAAGATAAAAATTATTTTCAGTCGTTGTTTTATTAATTTCTGGATAAATACACCATTTCAGGCGGAAATATTTTAACTACCAGCATCATCTTCATACCCTGAAAGTTATATGCAAATCTGTGGACATTTCTGTTTTGGTCTCTTACCAAAGTATGATACAACCTTTAACTGACACAGCCCTGTGCACGCCTGGCTGGGGTACCAGGCAGAGGAGGGGGGGGGGGGGGGGGGGGGTTACATCACAAGAACAAAACACACTATAATATGCATTACATTTATAAGTATTGTTTTTGCTGGGGGGGGGGGTGGTTGGCTTAGTGATGAACATGACAACGGACAATATTATTACACATTTAATGGTTCATTACAGATTGCAGTGTGGAAGGGCCACAGTACCAGCCGGAGAGGTGGGGATGGGGCACATCACAAGAACAAACTTAACTTATTCATTTATACGGTCACTACATCTACCACACAGTGTAAATATTACATTGGAAAGCTATGAAATGCAGACAATTGAATTGCATCCTGACCTAGTTTTTCTGCCAACCGGTCAATCGTCTCCATAGCAACAGCCGCATCCTCCTCCGACCGTCCAGCCATGATCTCGATCTCACCCACGCTGAACCCAAAGTCGGCCGTGTCGAGCACCACTGTGACCCCTTCGTCAAACGAGAAACTCTTCCGTTGGGTCGTATATTCGGCAAAAGGTTTCAACTTCTGATAGTTCAGCCATTTTTCAACGGTCCATTTCAGTTCCCTGTGTGCAGGATCATGGCTTGGGTCAACGTTTGGTTCGGAATTCACAGTGCCACCGGTCAAAATGGCCGATAAATGTTTGACGATATCATTTTCATCCGTCACTTCCAAATATTTTGTGTATTTTGTGGTACTCGTTCTTTCATCTACCACTGGTAGTGGAGCTTTAAGTTCCCAATTACCATTTCGACATCTCAGCCAGTGGTCACTTAATGTTAAATTGAAGTTACCCGTGTCAAAATATGTATCAGTGAATACAGTATCCGATATGCACGCTCCACCCGCTTGAATGATTCGACTTTCGGTGTCTGCAGAAATGGTGAATTTTCTCTCGATCTCGACGTTTTCAAGACAAACATGGCCATCAGAAGTCATTGAAGACCCTCCTTCTTTCCCTTCCATGGTATCTTAATCAAATCGCAGTGTTTTTACTTACGAAATCCACCGGGAAAAACATACCGGCTAAATGTCCACCGCCATTGTATAGTGTACAGTGTATGTATAAAGCAATTGCATGCAGTGAGATATAGGCAAGGCACCCGACTATTGGCTGTGTTTACATCACGTCAGCTGGGCACATGTCTGCCAAGCAGGATTCCCGCGAAGTTTATTACGTCACTTCCGCTGTCCTCGACTCGACCTGACGCGCCAATCTCCCATATGCAACGGCGCGGCGGCGCGCTAGACAACCAGTAGACAATTTGCATGTAGCGACCTAGTAATATATACACACACTGGCATGCACCACGTGTACATGTATTTGATTGAATCAGATCAGATAGTAAGGCCTGGGCATGGGCCTACCTACCACTATACTCAGTCAGTAGTACTGGAGAGAAAATATGCACTTTACTTGCACCGTCCATCCAAATCGCACCAGATATATGATCAAGTGTGTGACAGTGTAGGTGGGGTTAATGGTCGTTTGATCAAGATATAAAAAAGTCAAAAAAATAGAGAGTGGCGGTTGGACCGTTCACATGTGGCCGTGACATTGACATTGATCTCTGCTAGTATTGTGATATGGAAAGGGCAGTGGAATGCGACCACGTGTGTTTGCGGTTTCCTCGATAAAGAATGGCCATTTACAATAGTATTTCAAATAGACTGTAGATATGAAGTAAAATTCTAAGTTAATCAATTCTGAACATGATGGGTTGAATGAGTGAAACAACAAACAAATATATTTATTTATATCTGCAAGTGCCTAATAGTACATCACTGGAAGCTTGGCGGTATAGCTTTGTAAGATCTAGCGATTTTCTTGCCCCGCACTTAATATCCATGCGGTAATAATTGTTACGCCGTGCCAGGTTCATTTCATGGCTTCCCATTAGATATGCAAATTAGCTAACACCTAGCACCTGTGCTAATACGCATGCTCATCAAATCACCTGAAGCTTGCACACACACACATCACAGTGCATACACCGTACACACAGCCATTTTGAAAATAATTAGCAAAACAATGTGTGGTTCCTGAGCTGCTCACTGAACGCACGCTTGGCAACGTGTGGCCAAATTCTTCAGTCCGAGAAGACAGGAGGAGAAAAAAAACAACCAAGCGCAAATCTCGGCCTAATACTGCTCGATTCCTGCAGGAGTTCTGGGATTGGAGTCGGCGTGTGAGCCGTTTGCCATCCACTGCACGGTAGGAGGCATTTTCTGGAGCCTGACGAGCTTGAAAATGTAAGTTTTTACCGGCTTGTTTTTGAGAGAGAGAGTTGGGTTTTGAGGCTTTGGTGTGGTGTGTATACGTCCGTGATCTGTTAAAGGTTATTAATACGTTAGTTGGATTGTGTGCACAGTCAACGCGTGTGTGCTGTAAGTTACATGCGACCTGTGCAACGCGACTTTGAATCGCAGCGCGTGAGAAGAGGCTCCTAATTACTCGGTCCGTCCTTAGCATTTTGTAATTAGTGGCGCGGTTTTTTTATTGTCCTCGTCAGTCGGCTCGCTTGGCATATCCTGAACAGTAGAGGCTGTTTGTCACCGGGTGAGTATCATTCCAGCGTCGTGTTTTATTGCTTCTTTTTTTGAGAAAGTTGACTTGAACATTTGGTCTGTCGGTGCGCGGGACCGGGAGAGCGTGGCCGGTGAACCGTTCTCTAGTTCCGTTAGTCGGCAAGGCAGTTTGTTACCTACTCGATGTGACTTTCTTGACACAGTCTTTTCCTCTGCAATCCATCTTAATCGGCCGGAGAAAACACTGGGTGCTTCACTGTGAGTTCTTGCTATTTGCCTATTGTGTTCAGTCCGTTGCAAAATGATGACTTGGCCTTTCACTCATGTACCTTGGGGTGTTGCTAACCCTGCCTCCTGAAAAAAAGTAGGGGGAAAAACGGGAGATAAACATGTTCATATTCAAAATTGTGCTAAGTCCGTGTGGATTCTCCAACTGTGTCTGTGACTCATATCATATGGGATCAAGGGCCATTAAGTCACTAGCTTTTTGAAAAGACATGTGACTTCAGTATTCAGAGTGCCATATTCCTTCAGGTTTTTTTTTTACCCTAGTACTATAGTTTCTTGGGAAAACTGCCAACATTGAAAAACTCAACTTGAATATCTGTCACAGCCGGCCAGCCCAGCTGAAGTAGGCCTAGTTGTCTGGCATTGCCTTGACCATTCACTGACGGACAACACAATTCAAAGTTCAACATGGTCAACCATCCTACGTGCCTTAGTCATTCATAATGCTGCGTGCTGTGCTGGCAGACTATTTTTTTTTTCTATGAAAGAAGAGTATTGGAGTGTCTGGACTTAGTAAGTTAGTATGGACTAGATCTTGTTTTGCCATTCTTGAATGTAGATATTATTAAAAGTGGGGTTAGTTTTAGTTTCTATTTTGTGGTCTGAAACTGCCAAATCTTTTCAGAAGTCTTTCAGAGAGCATGAGGGTTGTTCATTTTTGTGTGCTGAAATGTCATGCTTTTGTTAACAAACCACAGGTTTGAATAACCGCTTTGTTGGTTCTATGCATACAAGTGCATACCCTAGTATAAGTGACATTGGGTAAATCTATAATAGACTGCATACTTTGTAGATTTTTCAGGATAGCAATGAATGCTAGTTGTGAATGTTGTGTTAATCATGAAACATCGCTGGTATGTATTCCGTCAGTTGTTTGTTGTATCGTTGGCATGCCAAGTTTTTCAAACATTTTCATTGAATTTTGTGTTAAATTACAAAAATGTAGATATCCATATTGTCCAACATTTTTGGAATGTGTAATTTGTTGGGGGTTAGTTGTCTGACATGATTATGGTTTTGGCAGTATGTGTTTTTAGTGACTGACTTTCGAACGATTATTTACACAGATTACACTATGTTATTTGGCAGAGAATGATTCTCTGTTCATATGCACAATAAAATATAGTCAGGACTTAATGCGTTGTTACTTCGTTCAACTATCTAGCTTCCTGAAACACCTTATTCAACATTTTTATAAAGCACATCTGTAACATGTCTATTGAGCTACCAACTTGTAAAAGCATGTCACTAACGAATCCTTCGTTTTCTCTGAGTTACAACAACATGATTATTTTGATGGTACCTGTCTTTCAAATATGTTAGCACAGTCAATGATTAATTGAGATTTTGAATAATTATCATAGTGTAATTCTTGAAATTTTTATGTGGGTCAGCAAACAAACTGCGGTTCAAATTGTGAAGGTGTCAGAGTTACATCTTCAAAAACTTACTTATTAATTAGAGCCCTAATTAGCAAGCATTCATGTTTGTCCTATTTAGCTCAATTCTGATTTCAAGAACATAGGATGTAGATCTGTGAGTGTCCACTCCTGTCGTTATTTAAAGTTAAGAGATGTAAAATCAGGTGGAGCATCTAGTGTTAACTTCACACTGATGGTGTGACGATTCTTTTTGACAAGACAGGGTTTAGCACAAATCTTTAATACATCGTTCGTAGTATTATCTCCATTACCGCACTCAGATATACTTGCGCACATATAGGCCTACACATTGTACACGTAAAATAACTATAATCCTTTGCCGTACATGTGGCTCCAGTAAAAATGTGGGTTTCGTACATTTCAGCTAGCATGCTTCAAAATTTCAATGTTTCTGCCAAGGTTTTCAAGTAGATACTGGCTCTTTTTAACACGAATAGAGATTTTCAACTTCTAGTTTTCAGCCTAAAGCCAAACCTTTTCATCTTTTTGGTGACGGGGGATTACTGGTAAGCCTAAGCTAGAACCTCATCCAAGGTTTCTTAACAGGCCTACGGACATCTTGTCTGTGACAAGGGAATGGCAACACATACCGGTAGCTACATCGTCAAGGTGTACATTTCCGTAACTGCCAGTTTACTCTACTACAACCCATAGATGTAACCACCCAACAGATGGGCATATATTATTTAACAACAAATTCTCATTAGGGTTAGAAATATACATGCGTATATTCTGTAATTACTTTGCAATGATCATTTGGGAATTTTTTTGTTTGCGCATTAAAAAAGTGCATAATTATGAATTTCCAAACGAATTGCACAAATTGTATCCATGTATGGAGTCCGATCTGTACGATTTTATCCTAAAGGTTGTAAAAACTACAAAAACTACTCTTTGAATTTCACTAGACATATCATAGTTAATTGACTGACAGAATGAAAACCATTGTCGTATTCTTGTTTCAGTCCAAGCCGACAAGTATTTTTTGTTCAATTCGCATATCAAGCCATTTTGCTTTGTAAATCTAAATGATCTACATGATTAGTACATAGGCCTATGTACCAGTGAAATTACTGTAGATGAAAAATAGGTTTTAAAAAACAGTATTTATCGGTTTAATCATGTCAGGTTTTTGAAGCACATTCGTTCCAATCATCTGGATAAAAAATCATTAAAAATTAATCTGTGAAATAATTAAAATCGGTGTTCATCATTTCCAGAAAACGGAATGTTTCTTTCAATTTTGATGAGTCAATTTTGTGCATGTTTCTGCTGCTATATTTCACATTGTTCAAATGTATGTGAGCATTTTCAAGGAATTTTTTCTCTTAAATGTTTGGTTTTTAGTATGATCTATCTTCAAAACTACTATTCGTTCAGACCCCAAACTAAACTGATGTTTTTATTCCTTGTCACCTCTGAGGTTTTTTTTTTTCAGAATTAAAAAAAAGTATTCAGTAGGATTTTTTTTTTTTCTGAATTTTGCAGAAATGACATTACATGTAAGATCCTTCCAATCAAAACTTGAAAATTATGTTTGGTTTATAAGTTATACAGTATTCACAAATTTGTCAGCTGAAGGAAAACTAACAAATACTGTTATGTTGTATGGGATGTATTCCTATGCTTGTATGTACTGTACTTCCTTCCTCTACCATACATGTGTACACTGTGAAGGCCTTGCGTTGTTGTTACCGACTTCAAACCTATTTGGACAGTTAAGTGACATATATTTATCATGACAGACAGACTGCATGCACAAAGACTGAAGCCATTTCTACCATTTTTATTCTGCATGCTTCAGTGTAGATGTCAGGGGTCAGGGGTCATTCTCAATACCCATTAAGGTGGTCCCATTATACAATACAGGGTTGCCAAAAGTGAGTGCCTTTGGAAGTTTGCACTCATGTGTCAGCGGGTGTTTTCTTTGGGCTTTTCTTTGGGTCGCTGCTTGCGGCAGTATTTTTTGGTTTTCAATTAGCCTGGGTCACTGAAGTTTCAAAAGTTGACCTCATTTTGTGCACAAGCAAGGTGCAGATATAGGCCCTACTCGTAATGTTTCTCTCGTGACTAGATCGCCAGAGAACAATCTGTGTATCTTTTTGAAGTAAGAAGTCTTTAAAGTTTCATGGGCAAGCACGTCTTGCAATGCGTAGCTCATCAACTGCAAGAACTCATGTTTTCCAATGATTTATCGCCAGAATTTAATTTTCTGTGCCACTGGGTTCCGAATAGCACTGGGAGTTGCGGGTGACGGACAGCACACACGTCAGAAACAGTAATGAGCCTGAAATTCAGCCGGGCGAGAAGACTGACATGTTGGCAACGTCTGCTTGAAGATACCAGGAAATCAAAGTGATATTTCATTACTTTGTTCTTTCTGTTAAATGTACCGGGATTTTGTCGCTGTGCTCATTTTTCCCCATCAACAGCTGACGGGTGTCTGTTATTCCTTATTGCGATGGATATTCATTGTTTGATGGGGATGGTACGGGAGACAGGAAGCAGCAGGAAATGGCAGCAACTGCTTGCGATCCTCCTGGCCTGCATGCCACATTCCCTAAAGGTTTTGAGGATAGAGGGAACTGTAGTGTAATCTAGCCAATGTTGCATGAAATTACATAGTGTTTCTTTCATTTGTCCCAATTCCCCCGTGCGCGCAGTGTTGATGGAACAGTGTGTTGACATGGGTTCATTGGCTCATCCGAGAAAGCAGGCTTCCAGATGGCCTCTGGTGCCCTGAGACATTGATGCCAAGTCCTGCACCACGGAGGAAGATGCCTCCTCTTTCTCTCTCTTTCTCTCTCTCTCTCCTGTTGTCCCACTGATTTCAGCCCCAACTCAGTCTCCAGGTACCTAGGTTGTTATTATTACCAGGATTGTCTACTAATTGCCAGGGGAAGTTTATTGCAGACCCCAATCCCAAGTTGTGAAACACGCAGCCCATGTGGGAAATGCAGAAAATATTCCACACTTCTGGGCCAATCATTCATCGTGTGTAATGTACTGCATCTTTTTCAAACATTATTCATACGGCTATCGTTCAATCTGCAAAATGACAAGTGTTTGCACATCTATTTTCCATAAATTGGATTTCCATATGCATCCAGCCAAGTAAAGCTACTGTGTCCATCGCTGAAACGACATCAGAAAGGTATATATTTTTTTATCGACCATAAATATCACTTGCTAAATTTCTGGCACGTAAATGAACATCCCCGTATCGTGCCTTTTGAAGTCCTGTTTAAAAAAAATAAAACCTCTCCCAGTCAGGCCAGTTGTCACATCGAATCAGCGCTCATGTCATCTACAGCAGTTATTTACACTCCCTGCAGATGATGGGAGCCCATAGCATGGAGTCCTGTCCTCATGTTACGCATTCCACAATGATAACACATGAATCTCATGTTAAGGTTGTCTATGCTTATAGATGCTGTCATGTTGAATTAATGCAATATCCAAAATATTATGAGACTGGCACGGAAGACATATGTTTAACGGCACAGCAACTGTTCACCTAACATTTCAGATCCCCAGCAGCTGAATATAATAATGTACACATTCTTAAGATAACTGAAAATCATCTATTTGTGTGAACAGAAAAAAAAATAACAACACAAAATCGGTATCTTCTTGAGTAAATTGCGGTCGGTACTAACTTTGAATTCCCATTTACTGCCTGCTGTTTTATTTTTATTCAGATCGTTGGTAGGCCGATCGTGCCAAGGATCTGAGACTAAATTTGGCTTGAATTGAATGATTGATGAAATTCAACGCTTGGAAATAGAAACGTTTGTTAGATATATATTCATAGTTTCCACTGAGAATCAAATCAGATGAATCAAGAGATAACACTTCAAGTGCAATCTTTGTCATAGCAACTGCTGGAAAATATGTTGTTGTTTTTCAAACATCATTTACAGTGGGTGTAAGTTCTAATTACCAGCACTTTGATCCAAGCAATTTGCATGTGAAAGAAGTTGACCTTTTCCTATTGTGGGCGATCTTCGGAAGAAATAACAACATGGGTCATAATAGGCAGTTTATGATGACTCTAATCGCTTTTCTGTATTTATGCAAAATTTGCATTTCAAACAAAGGTGTGATAATTTTACATAAATATTTCGGAAAACAACCTCTTATCTAAAAAAAAAGAAGAAAGAGGCAAACTAATTTAAAGTAATAAAAGTGAAAGAAAACTAAATGTATGTCTGCATTTTAGTCAGATGCCAGAAGATTATATTTTGAGTCTTCAGTGAAACCAATAGTAGTATTTGTGTGGCATTATGTATTTCCATTTGTGGACAGCACAGACAAGAATTGTGTAAATTTCCTTTGACATCCTCACTTTAAGATGGATTCCACTTTTAACCAAATTTGATAGGAATAATATTACCCTGATGCATGCAAGATAACAGCTGCTCTATAGTATCAAATTTCACTAACTTTCACAGCTGTTTCTGCACATATTTCACAAGTTATTTTGTATGTTTGTATGCAAATTAGAATGTCCATATTCATGAGCAAAATTGTGATTTCAAGTATGTCATCAAAACAGCTTAAAGGTAGTATCATACTTTGGTAAGAGACCAAAACAGAAATGTTCAGATATTTACATATAACTTTTAGGGTATAAAGATGGTGTTGGTAGAAACCTACCGTTAATTTTGTTCTGCCTGAAATGGTGTATTTATCCAGAAATTAGTAAAACAACGACTGAAAATCTGTTTGATCTTTTAAAAGATTAAAAATAAAAATACAAGACTTAAGAAATACTGTGGCTGTTTTTCACTGTTTTCTCAAAAATTGGGCAATGTATGGGACTGAAATATTCACAGATGACTGTTACTGTATCTGTCTTGATATTTTTGATTTGATTTGTAATTTCTATAAGATTTCTGAAAGACTTTTTTCCTCCCTAACTTGTTTTGGTGTTGAACGACTCCTTTCACTCCCCTTGTTATCTGTCGAAGACCTCTGTAGATAAAGTTTGGCCTTTTAATTTGTTTCAATCGTTTTGGGTTTTCTTTTTACAGTGGGATTCAGAATAACCAAAGCCATACATGAAAAGGGCACTATTTTGTAAAGTTTGTGAATGGAGCAACTTGTGTTGGATTTAAACCTATAAAGGTTCGCCATTTGTTTTGTGGAGCTAGTTGAGACCCTAAATGCTATGATGAGAAAAACTTCAGTGAAAATATCACTGCAAGATACCTTTAAGACTATTAGGGAGAATATTGATATCAGTATACAACCTTCGTTTCGAAATAAGCTTGGCGATAATCATTTGGTAACTGCTACATGTAGATGATAATCATGCCTGGTGCCTTGAAGTGTTTTTAAGTGATTCCAGAATGCATGTAATTTATGGAAACCTTAGAAAAATCCGCTTGATCTCCCGAAACTCTCCACAGCCACGGATTGGGTAACCGGTCCATTGTTGACCTATTTTCCATCATGTGTTATCAATTATTCTCTCATTGGTTGGTATACAAACATGTGGTATATATTGGTAGGGTGGGGGGGCTGGCATATTCCAGGGAGATGACATATGATGCTGAATGGATGTCATCATGTCAGTCACGGGTTTCTTGTTCTTGATTCTAGGTGGAGTGACTCCGCAGTCCGTTCACCAGCTCATCCATGAGATTACCAAGGCTTATACAGTTACCTTGACTTTTGGAGAGAACAAATATCTCACCAGCCCTGCTAAAGTACTTTATGCGCTCTCGGAGTATCCAAAAGTTGTTTGTCAATTAAACAAATGCATCCAGACCTGCACTTGGCTTACGCAAAGTTGTTGACAAGAATTGAATTGAAATCTCTAAGATCCCAAGCCTGCAACCAATGTACTTGACAAATGGGAAAACCAAACTGGCAGACATGCTTTCAAGACTTATTTCAAATTCTTGACATTTTACAAGTTTGAATCATATTTTTAGTAAGTATTAAGGATTCATGCCGATATGCTTGTAATTTGTATGAATTGTGCCTTTTATTTCACTTGAGTGGCTGGATGGGTAGGTTAGAAAATAATCCGATTGTAGAAAAAGAAATTGATTACACATCCTGGCACATTACAAATTTATCCAGTAAAGATTCAAATTTGGTAGTATCCCAACCACTTATTTAGCAATACCTCCTTGTTTGTAGAATTGGTGCATCATACACCGTGCATGGCCAATTTCAACCCCAGTATCCCCACACCTTCCATAATATTTGCACGACATACATGAGAAGAGCTTTCTGCATAAATGCATGTATAGACCTACTCCAACGACTTCTGTATTTGTAGAGATCAATAAAAATGGTTGATTCCCATTGCACACTACCAATCAGTGTGCGGGTTGCGGTGGTTCTTCACCTTACCTGACCTCATGAAAATGGAATATCCTGAATTCATGCACTCTGGACTTCCTTCCAATAAAAAGTAAACATCGCAACCTGTCATCGCAAAGGGCCTGCACAAAGAACCGAGAAAGAAAATACTGGCCCAGCCGGGTGAAACTTGGTACAGAAGTGGACTAATTTATTGCTATGCAGTCACTGCATTGCCTTCTGTCTAGTAGAAATGGAACTGCTGAAGATGTCCTTTGCTGTTATGCATATAGGGATACTCATACCTTATGGTTTTAAGTGCCACCATCTTTTTTCTTTTATACAAAGACTCAACTTAACTTCAAGTGCTGCATAATGTTATCGTGAACAGACTACCAATTCATTTTTATCACTGCGTATCAGGCGGACTTAAAACTACATTTATGCGGGGAAAAAAAAACACATTGCAAAACAATTGTCCTGAATTGCCACTTTAAGAAGTATGTATGTGCAAGGCAGGAAAAACAGTCGAAAGATTTGTAACCGGTAGTTTGAAATATACCAAGGCACGGAAGCTTGACATTATTATTACTGACAAATGATAGAATGAAAGTGCAGGATTTTATAGAGTTTGTTTCCTGTTCAACCAGGAGCTACTAATTGACAAAGAAATGATTTTTTTTTTCTGCGCAGGCAGGCTGTTTAACTACTTGTAAGTGTGCACTGGGTGATTTGACATTCGGCTGTCTGTGTTAACGTTTCCTGTAATTATAGACAGCGACAAAGATTTCAAAAGGCCAGGGTCATGGTCACAATGTAAAACGTGTGCGGTGAAATTAGGACCATCTTGATTTTACATTCTTATTCCAGACACACACACAAAAATGAATTATAAATGTTGGGAAAGCAGCTTTCCCCCGCCCCTTTAGTTTAGTTTGCGCAGATACATGTTGTCCTTGAACTAGACCATGTGTCTTTTTTTTTTCCTTTTAAGGCTGTTTCTTTCATAACAAGTTTGGTTCGAGGAGGACATGATAGATTTCCAATCAGCAACAGTACGTATGGCAGACTTAGCGCAGCAATTTTTTTCGCCTTCTTGCACACACCCTTAAAAGAGAGAGAGAGAGAGAGAGAGAGGGAGGGGGAGGGAGCGAGAAAAAAAAAAGAACAGGCGCATGTCCCTGATGAACAAGACCTAAATCAATTTGGCTGGGGAAAAAATTATAAGGTATATGCTGGCCATACCCTGGAAAGACTAATTTACTGTGCAAAGTAGACTCCCCCCTTATCTCAGAACATGCATAAGACTCGGCTGGTTAGATTAAGTGCCTAAAACTAATGAATTCTCGCCCCAAATGAAATTAGAGCATCAGCGTCCGCAGGGATGTGAAGAGCCTGCCTGTGCAGTCCCAGTCCTAGTCCACAAACCCAAATTCATTTGTTTTTGCAAAGATGGTTAATTTGTATTGGGCCATGATGAGTTTTGCCGGTAGCGGGCCAGGCATTATCACATTTTCTCCACGGAATGCTGTGAGCAAATGAACCAGTTAGGCCTGCCAGGCTTGTTGCTAAGGTCAGTTTTTTCTTTGGCACAATTTTCCCTCCCAGCCCGCAGCCAGCCATCTATAGAATACACACAAAAAGCCAGGTTGGCATGGCTTAAATAAAGGACCCCCCAAAAAAGTACATTGAAGAATGTGATACGTACATTTACATTAGGGCATTGCTCAATCTGTCTTTAAAAGATAATAAGTAGTCTTTGATTGAAAACCCTGTGGTACTAGATGTGTTTGATTGGGTAAATTTCACAGCCTGTGACTCAAAACTCTCAAATTTCAATTCACTAAATGAACTCAGACCCACGGAACACCATCAGTTAAAGTTTCACTTAATGGGTGGTCACATTCAGGAGGAGGGGGAAAAGTTATTTATATTTGACCAAAAAAGGTGAGATTTGACCCAATTCTCCTAAAATGATTTTGCCAAATTCGGTTTTGAGTTACACGCCCTTATGTACAGTAGACACAATGAAAATCAATAGACTTACAATGTACAATGAAACTGCCTTCATGATGTTCTTACTTTCAGGAGCTGATCTAATATTTCGCACTGAGGAGATTCAATATTTTTTTTGTATAGTTCAACAATCCCCACACCAAAAGGAAAAGATAGGAAATCCCATTTGAATTTCTTTGTACTTTTGTTGAAATACATGTTTGTGTGGAGCTCAGAAATTTAGAGTCCAAAAAGAGATTATTGCAGTGGCTGTATATAGAGAAAAAAAACGAACGAAAGAAAAAGAAGATAAAAGAAGAAGTTTGTTCATGGATGAGAAGTAGATGAAACTTACAGAAGAATGTATGTCTGTTTCTCCTAACTAGATCTTCCACCGCTAGTACTTGAGTGATTTATCAAAATGAAGACCCAGCGGGCCAAAGAAAAAAACAACAATTTGAACTCAATGTAAAAATGTAGAGTGCGGTTTGCCCTATCTTAAGACTCTTTTTCTGGGTCATAATTGTGTTTTGAAGTACATGTATCCTGTATACAAAAGGACCAAGCTGATTGAAGACGCTCAAGATGAAATAATACAGATTCTCTTTCAATTCCATTGCTGCCCATCCGCATCCTGAATACTTCTTTCTTATTTTTTGTAAGATACTTTTGAAATCAGAAAAAAAAAGGATCAAATTCAGTAGACTTTTCTTTCAACCGTTACCCAAAGAAAATAAAGGTTTTATTTTGCCTGGCCATTATCGCCGACATTATCTTGTTATTTTCTTTCATCAGGAAACCGAATTTCAAAAAAACGGCCACAAAATAATTTAAAACATTAATTTCCTGCATGATATTCAAGTGTGCCCGAAATTAATTACATTTTCCTTCCTTTCTAATCATTTTTCAATAGGAGGAGGACGGGGCCCTGTACATAATACGCATTGTAATGTGCAGCACAATATCTTGCATTTTCAAGGGATTAAAAAGAGTTTTTTTGTGGCTCAAGTTAGGGAGTAATTCAATACTATTCATCTTTTATAAAATGCCACGTTCTGATGATTAGAAAAATAAGAAGGATATTGTTAATATTTTTCATGATTATAATGGATGTTGGCTCACCGCTTGGTCTCTGGAGAATTCCTCATGCACATGCATCATACCAGCACAAAATACTCCTGTTTGATAGGGACTCAGCATGTCTTTAGTATTATTTTTTGTTAACAATTAAAAGGGTATGCCAACATAAGCTTTATTACATATATTCAGTTTTTTGTTAATTCATTTTTTTCCCTAAGTCTTTCCATCTGTGAAGCTTTGACATAAATGATCCTTTTGGTATGTTCTAGGGGTAGCTTAATCTCCAAAATGGCTCAAAGTGAAAATGACATCTGAATATTGAAAAGACATGTATGTATTATGCTATTTTTATTATATTTTTCATTTTTAATTCATGCGATTTTAAGGTACCAGCCAAAATAATTAATTCACTTTGTTTACACTAACGGTAAGAATTGTCGGCTAAATATACATGTATTTACTGGTACACTGACATTATTTGCATCCAGAGTTGTTGAGTAGACACAACAAAATAAAACCGTGTAAGTCAGCCTTGTATTTCTGGGCTAGCTGCCATATATTGACACACAGATAGATATTCAAGATCTCTTCCGTGTCCTTAGTATGTGTGATAGTTGTAGTGTTCTTACTTCAATTTGATTTGCTCAGGCAAAATTATTTCCTCGGCTAATACATGTATTTGCAGGGCGTTTCCTGCCTGCACTTAATTGTTTTTCGGGGACGGAAATTGGGAGACAAAGAGCTTCCTCTACATCTGTTTGCATAGGCTACCCCGGCAACTCGGGAGGCCCCATCGCAAGAGACTGTTCTCGGGCACTATTATACTAGTCCAGTATGCAGTGATCTTAGGGTTAGGTACAGAAATATGAACATTGGTATGGGAACGAGTCCCATTAGCCTGCCTGGTGGTAAAGAGTAGGATGACCAAATTGGTGCAAAGTGTGACTGTACGTGTGCACAGTGTGCTTGAAGATTAATCACCCTTTGCCTCTTGAAAAAAGAATGAAAGAAAAGTAATGTAACTCAGAATAAAAAAAGAAAAAAAAGACCCTACCCGCGAAAAAAAAAAATGGTGTCAATTAATATTCCATCTATTGTAACCCTTTGAATTGGGTCCCAAGTGTGGTGGTGGTGGTGGTGGGTGAGTGCTGGATGGCCCATATAGGGTTTACCCTTGGCAGCACTTACAGTAGTGCTAGAGTTGTCAAATATTATGACTTGATTATCACAAGGCATGGCTTTGGTCATTGTCAAGGCTCTAATGGAGACTCGTGCCCTGATTGGGATAACAAAGACATGATTTGCATACGAGCATGAGGGCAGCCATTACAGTGCTTTGGCGTGTTGGATATTACCGAGGTGTGGTGACAATCCTGATACCATATGTCACATGGCGATAAAAGGGAGCCAAGACAAAAAAAGGAACAAGAAAAAAATCATCCCAGGAAAGAAAAACACCAGAGTCATATTGCTTGGACTCGTGTCATTAACTTCATATATGTATTTTGACTAGTCTAGTTTAATTTGCTGCCACACAAAAGCCTGAACATGCTGAGCACTGACAGGAGGTTTTTTTTATTTTGGCTTGAAAAAATAAAGCATTTATTCTGTCAATTCAAGATTTTGAACTATTTTAGGATGTATTGAGATGTCTTATATGAAGAACATGAGTGGGTTAAGTAAACAGTCAAACTGGAACTGAAGCACTTCAAAGTAGGCCTATGAAAAACTGAAAGCAGGCCAAACTTGTCTCGTCCTCTGTTGATTTTTCCCCAAATCCATGTCCATACTTTGTCAATATCTGAAGTATGCATAGCCCAAGCACGCAAGGCACAACCAGCCCAGTTGTCAATAACCACCGAATGGCCATCTCTAATTTAGTTTGCCGAATATTAGTCTAAGGCAGTAACATCCAACAATATGACAACTAAGAGTACGTTCATTCAAGATTGCAGCAAAATGAGTTGCTGAAGTGTTTGGCACTGTATCGTCATCGTTATAACTCAGTACGTGACGGTCGGGGAGATCCAATGTATTTTCCAGGCCAACTCCAAGGACTTGTAGCCGTTGTGAATTAGTTGCGGTGCTTAGTGCGCACACGGGGATGGCAGATCTCAGTGTCTTTGATTAATGCAAGATGTACTTCACTGTCAGCGCCCAGTTCTTTTGACAAATGGAGAAATTAATGTTATTTATGTGCTTTGATGTGGAGCTACGTAGGCACTTCAAGGCTCAGACCTCTTCTGTGATTAATATTTAGTTGTGAACGTGGGCTTCTGGCACACTTGAAGACCATCATTACAATCTTGAACCAAATGTTAATATTTGTCAGTGCGGAGTAGGCTGTATTAGGTTGCACTGATGACGGGTTCAAAGATAAAGCGTTCAAGTTTCTCAAAAAAAAAAAAAACACATGGAAATTCTGACCTTTGTGATAATTATACAAGACTCGGCAAAGTCATTGTCAAGAATAAATGAGCTGACATCAGTAAAAGATTAATCAGAATATTTTGTTTTGTCCTCGGGGAAAGATAAGGTTTGAAAACTGTTCTTTGTGATGAGATAAATATATGTATGAATATGACACGACTATCTGTCAATATTAAATGGCTGTCTGACAGTATGTTGTCCTTCCAAAGTCAAGATAACCTGACCTTTCACATTTCAGAATCAGTGATTTCCTATTTACACACACACACACAAAAACATCCTAGTGTTCCCTATAATGTAGGATAGTTGTGGTGGGGGGAGGGAGGGCGAGTCAAAAAAATATTTCAGGAGTGGCATGATTATGCAAGTAGGCCTTTCCTGATTAGTCTCTCAAACACCTGCCTCTATTAAGGCTAGTGCATGGCAGGGTGAACCCATAGAATGCAAAATAAAACGTACTAAAAGAGATGGAAAAGTCAGCGCTGGAAATGAGACGAGCAAGCAAGTCATGTGCAATGTGATCAAGCAGGAGATGGGGGGGTGGGGAGCAAGTGAATTAGACTGTAAATTGTTCATGGCCTGAGATTCCCTCGTCCGATTTCCCGCCGAGTCGGTCTTCCTCCTTTTCTTTCTCCGAGATTTGCTGAAAGATATTGATTTTCCCGCTAATTAGAAGGAGGTAATAAAACAAGATTTCTCCATCCCGCAGTCAGGTGACTATGCAGAGGGGCCTTTTATTTTCTTTCCCTCCTTTTCTCCTTTCTTTCTTTCTTCTTTCGGTCTTTTTTTTTTTCCTTTTCTTTTTTCGCCGGCTGGGCAAGAGGGGAAATGACTTTAGAATTGTTTTTGCAAGGTCACACGATTTAAATTGTAACTGTTACAAGATGTGCAAGTATTGCTGACATTTTTGCACGAATATTTTAATTTCAATACTCGTGTTAGTCAGTCCAAGCTTTACTGCATCTACATGTCAGATTTTTTTTGTCCTTTCCATTTGGTTGTTGTTGTTTTTTTTTTTTTTTTTTGTCCTTCCCCAAGATGAAAGCGTGGAAGTGTTGGGCAATGAGTACGTGTACATCTATGCCTCTGCTTCTTCATCAACCTAAGGGTGGGCCTTTGTTCATCTGTGGCGCTGATTAAAGCCCCGATCGATCTCAGCTTCGACTGTTAATGAATTCCCCCATTTTTGTCAGTATTGACTTATTCATGTTTGTTCAAGGGGAATTAATTTGCGAGCTTTTTTTCTTTGTGCCGTTGCAATCCCTGGCCATCAGTGCACTTGACAGCCCCGGCGCAATGATCGTCATTGACACGTTCTAAGCTTTTTGTTTCAACATGTTAGATCAATACCTTACCTTGGCCAGATGAATAAATGATGTCAATCAATATAATGAAGGTGTTGACTTGCAAGGTCTGCAGTGTGGTCCAATAAACCAGCACTCCGCTAAACAATGATGCCTATTTGATTCTCCAGACGGCAAATTTACCCAATCATAGCTTCTTCTATTATCTCTCTCTCTCTCTCTCCATTTTTAATAAAAAAAAATCAAAATTCACACCCAAAATTTCAGATATTGTTTTTTTTTTGTCCAAGAG
This sequence comes from Astropecten irregularis, assembly GCA_963971285.1. Lineage (NCBI taxonomy): Eukaryota > Metazoa > Echinodermata > Asteroidea > Paxillosida > Astropectinidae > Astropecten > Astropecten irregularis. The sequence continues at coordinate 18,635,075 of OZ020246.1, read as the reverse complement.
GCACGCTTTATTTTTCTTTCATTTTAAAATGTTTCTTTTGTTGTGCCGTCTTCATGTACAGTTTTTGTAATTTCCATATTTTTGAGTTGCGGTTGACAACCGCAACACCATTTGACAAATTTTTCCAATTCCTATTCCAATGAATATTCACAAAGGATTTGGCACTGCATGATATCAAGATGGCATTGCGTAAACATGTCACAATTACTAGTTTTAATGATGTATTGATGATCAGTGTGTCTAGCAAGTGCCACGTATGCGAATGTGTAACTTCTTTGTCTATAACCTTGGTCAATCTCTTTTCTCATCCATGCGGTAAAATTTCCCATAAATTGCATTATAAATTCACCTGGACGTACGCTGTACTCATTTAGAAGAAGAAAAAAACATGTGTATTGTATCAGATGTAGTTTAAAGGCTAATTTGAAATTCATGTTATACAACGGATGCCATAAATTTACCTTTCATCCCAGTTGCAAAGGAAAATTCAAGTATTGTAATATGTTACAAAAGCTTGATTTGCACGGTTCACAGTGAACTGCCAAAATCATGGAACTACATACATGTAGATTTGGAGAAGAATACAATTTGGACTTGTTTCAGTCTACTCAGACCCTTTGAAAACCCTAGAATATGGAGCCAATGATATTCTTGCTGGGATGGAAAACATATGGAGTTTCATTATGCTTTTTGAGGTAGAACCTGTCATGCCCCAAAAATGTATAAAAGAAATACACAGTCAAAAATGCAGAATTTAGTTTTACACAATAACTGATTTGCTGTACTGGTTTTTACTTGGCCCTTAAACTTACTGATACAATTGTTTGTTTGTTCAGTATTGTACTTAATTTGAATTTAACAACGCACATTCTAAAGTTGAAACTGTTTCCTAAACACAGGTCTAAGGGATGAAACGGAATTCCAAATTTTTACAAATGGAAAGATTTTACACAGAAAGCTTGTGGGTCACGAAATGATCAATTTTGTTTATAAAAATGCTGTAATGGAATACACTTCTTTTAGAACTGAAAATGTTGTATTTTTGGTCTGTAGGCTTGAAGAAATAAAAATTTTCTGTAGGGGACTGAATTTGTTTATGAGGTTTTTATGTTGATTTTGAACTTCAGAGTGCAAACTGGCTGTGTGCAGTAAGGCACCTCCCATCTATTGTTATTACCCTATTACATTAGTACCAGCATTCCTTCACAAAGCCAATTAACCAGTTTATACCATTCTAATGGGTGGGTTTATGCTTTTAGATACTGTAATTATTTCAACGGGAATAATGAATAATTAAGACCTGTCTGGTTGTCATTTGGATGGGGCTTAGAACGCCACAGGAGTTGAATTGATAGAGACTTCGGTAGCGTTTCAGATCAACTTGCCTAGCTTCTGTTCAGGGAGGGTTGAAGTGATGGTGGACTGTGGCATGAGTAGACATGTTATAGAATGAAGTAGTTGTACATGATGGTGGGTCATCTGGTCTCAAAACTATCCAGTCATTTATAAATTGCCTTCCGTTTGATAATCAGGACTGAATCCGTGGACATGGTTTGTTGTGTCGCACTCCTATGGTGTGTTTATGGAGCTAGCGCTTGCTTGTCTATCTCGGCCTTAGTCTGGGCCATCTATGTTCATGTAGGATACTGCAATATTGGATTTGTGCAGATTCGGGCTCATCCCCATTTAAAGTGACTACAGGTATCCGCGATATTATATTAATGAGTTTTTTTTCCCATTCTTTATTTTTTTTTCAGATCTGATCGACTTGATCTGAAGTCAACCCACTTGGATGAGAGTCCTTTTCCCGTTACGGAGGTTTCTGCCGTTCTTGCAGCCGTTGAGAATATTCCCCCACCTTGTCTAGCTAGAGATCACCATCAGCAAGCATTGTACTCCCGGTAAGTTCCATCACTTTACAGGGTAAACACGTTTATGGTGATCATAGATTTATATGGATTGCTCTGCCTGTCTGTATGCAAAAAGTTGCTTCGGTTCGTACTGGATGTGCTCAAAATACATAGTAGGAATTTGAAAGGTACATAGTCCTTAGGAGAGTTTGTTACTGTCCTAAGTGATACAATGTTAGTTTAGCATTGTGTATAATATCTTGAACTTGCTTTCAATGCAGTAGTTTCTTTACACCGCCCCTTTTTGCTTGGACTTAGGAATCTCTGACGTTTTGATCTTATAGCAGGATCTTTCTCAAGCCTTTTTTTTGGTAACAGCAAGGAAAACCTGATCTTCACTCATGCACAATACATGTGGAACTTTCATAGAACAATATTTTTATGAGGACATTTATTTTCAGTGTTCTATCCTTACACATATCATGATTAAGTTCTTATTTCACTTAAAGGTAGTATCATACTTTGGTAAGACACCAAATGTTCACAGATTTACATATAACAGGGTATGAAGATGGTGGTGGTAGAAACATACCGTTAGAATGTTTCTGCCTGAAATGCTGTATTTATCCAGAAAAGAGTAAAACCAGTGACCAAAACTATTTTTTATCTTTTAAAGATCAAAAATAAAAGAGAAAAGACTTAAGAAATACTGTGGCCGTTTTTCACTGTTTTCTCAAAAAGTGGGCACCGTATGGACTGAAAATTTCACAGATGACTGTTACTGTATCTTCCTTGATATTTTTACCCAGGAATCTGTATTTCTTTGACAAAAACCAAAGTATGATATTGCCTTTAAGCAGGGATATGCAGAATGCTTCAATAGTTGATACAGTTTGGGTGGTTCTTATCTCTCTGTGGCTGTGCATGTACAAGTTTCCCTCTGGCAGTGGGACAAAAGTAAATGTGCTCCAAATATTTATTTACATGCACAAATGCATATTGCTTCAGTCAACACTGTCCTGTGAGCGAGGTAGAGTTACCAGCCTCCGACAGAAAAAAAAAATGGGAGAGATTTAAGAATCTCCATTTGCTTATTCAACTCTGTGCGAGCACTGTCCGCAAATTATGAAGATTCTAAGAACACAGTGGGATCTGCATTTTCTTTCTAGAATTGTCCCCTCCCGATTGTTTATCTTGTAACCCACACTATTGACCAGGCGCGTGCTTTTTTTCTCTCCCAAGTTTTTTCAAAATGGATACTTTTTAGAAATGGAGTTACACAATATCTGTATTGATTGGCCGAGCGGTGCTTTCCTGAACGGTATTAAGCCTAATATTTAGTCTCCTTTCAAGGGGAAAAAAAATTGCAGGATACGTGATCCTCTTTGCATCAATTGTCCGTGCGTATAATACACACCTGGAGAGGAGTCCCAAGACGCTGGCATTTTTAACCAGTTCTGCAGGATGCTGGAGGAATGAGAATCGATTCCACCAATGTTTGAAGAGGGCTGGCCCCCCTGGGACTTTTGGCTTTATAGTGTGCATTCTCTGTTCCTTCCAAATCAAACCCAAAAACCTCCCCTTTAGAACTGAACTCAGCCTCAACTTAGTCAGGAACATCCAGCCACCAAGCTCAGTGTACACCGGAATGCTGTGATATTGAACGTGGTAGGATCTACAGAAATGGTCCGTTGTACAGTAGCAGTTGTTCGTTAGCAATTGAAAGCTGCCAAACAGCATTTGGTAGGATTTGCACACACAAAAAACTGAGAACCAAGGATGATATTTGGTACAGTTGTGTTCGTTATAGAGGCGTTCCACTGTAGATGATATTAAGTAATACCCACTGCCTGAATGACTAAAATTGTTTGCATACTGAACCTAAAAATTGTTATAATGTTATGTGATGGGGTTGGTTGTGAACAATCAATATTGGTGCTTTTGCCTTTTCTATTTTCTCACCTTAACATTGAAAACAATTCTCCCAAAAAAATTATTCCAATTACAATTTTCACATGGATTTGGGCAGATTAAAGGGAGGGTACAGAATTGGTCAGACAAAATACACTTCATAATCACAGATTCACATCAAACTTACACAGTATAATGGTGATGATAGGAGAAAACATCCCATGAAATGTTTTTGTCTGAAATGCCATATTCGTTGAGAAATAAATGAAACTATTTTCCGATTGGAATAAATCGCTTCGAAGCGTTTTATTCATTCGTTGAAATGTGTACAGTTCTCCGCACACGGGTTTTCACTATTTTCTCGTGACCCAGATGGCTGATTGACCTCAAACTTCTACAGGTTTGTCAGTTAAGGTATATGATGGATTACATAATGTGCTTTCACTGTCAGCAACGGTTTTGTCTCAAACACCAGTTCTGTACCATCCCTTTAATAGCTTCGGATCTACCAGTCTAATTCAAAAATTTTGCTGATTGATAGCCATCAACGGATGTAGGGCTGTTTCATCATTTGAAAGCTGATAAAAACATTTGAATTGATCGCTATAAAAATGGTGTTTTCATCTTAACAAAAAAGTGCAAAGGCACATACAGGATTGCTTTAAAAACCTGAAAGTCATTCTGTTACTTGCTGTCAGCATTTTGCTTTCCCAAATTTCCATAATTTTGTGGGCTTTTTTCTTTCTTTCTACCCTACATCAATTAATACCCTGGTCATGAATAATACCGTACTTAATACCGTAGTGATAGCCTGCCTTGGTTCAAGCGTGGGTAATTAAAGTAATGAGCACATTCCTTTCACTTCTTACCTTGGATCTTGATTAGACTATTAACCATTGTTAATGGGGCCTTTTCTTTGTGAAGGAGATAAATGGCCCAGCCATTTAATAGCACCATTTCAATTAATATTTCATGTGCATTTTGGGGGCTGCCGGCGGTGTAGTTCTAAAAAGTAATGCCAGCTAATTAGTCAGGATGTGTAGATGTATAAAGGGAACGAGGAGTAAAATTGTGTAAATGCTGGTTGTTTTTTTCTTGCACTTCACATTTTGTGCACGTATTATCAGATGAGCTGTGCCATTCATCTTTGCAGTACTGCCAGGTGTACAGAGACGTACACAGGTAAATGTTTTCATTTTGTCACAAGGTCTTATAACCAACGTGGTACGTGTGCCTATTCTTTGGCTTTGTGGATTAGACTTTGAGCCATCAGCTTCTGCCAATGAAGTCCAAGTTTTTCGGCGGCTGGCATTGACTCTTAACTGCACCTGTTAACAAAAAAAAAAATGTCAGTCACCCTTTTTTTTTTGTGGACTGGCTGTCTTTTTATTTTTTTCCGGGCTTAATTTGCGGGCCCCAGCTTGTAAATATTCTTTACAGTTAGTGTATATAGTCTATAGATCTCATACTAAACATACATTGTCATGAATGGTTGCAGATATTTTTTGCCATTGATATAAAAACCATCAAACCGTACCCACTCAGAGCTTTTCTTGTTTTGTTCAGAGGAATGCATAATTTGTAAAGAGGTAATTTCAGAGTTGTTTTTTTTTTATTTCCCAACCACCTGAGAAATGTCAGGGCATAGGGGAGGACACACGAATATAAACTTTCATCTTTGTGCTATTCATGCCTGCAACTTTTTTTACAAGTTCATAATAATAATGTATGGCCGGGGAACCCGAAATAAAAGAAAAGTGGGATTGGTTGTGCACAATGCAATGATTTGACAGTAAACAGTGAATATATTCACAGAAATGTTTATAGTTCGGAAGCTGAAGCATTGGTTAATGTTCACACATGTACATGTATGTACCCTGTAATCCTACTTGATCCTAACTTGGCAGCCCCATACCGTTCTGATGTGGAACGGCTCTGTAGCTAAATATGCTCTCACTTCCAGGAAAGTGACAGAACGAACATGACTTTTTAATTCTGAAACTGAATTTGAAACATTGGGCAGCTGGTAATCACATGAATCAGTCTCCATGTGCACAAAATCACAAAGCTGATGGTATTACATTACTAAATGAACGAAAATGGCATTCTGCACCAATTGTAAAAAACACTGGGACAGTTTGAATTCCTCCAAAGTTTCAGTACTATTTCCTGAATATCGGCCTATCTAGCAGAGTTTGTATCAGTTTGAAGTATTTTTTTCATGGCACAAAAGGTTTGCTAGGGGAAACATCCTAATGTACTGTACATCATCAAACCATTCAATCACTGAAAAAGAACCCACATCACTCCTAATACTCAGTGCAGCATGCATGCCTTTTGTTTGTAAAAGCCACAAAAAGCTGAAGTATGACACTTCCTTTAATTTTTTGTGGCCACACAAGGCCAGCCGGAGCCTGGCCTCCATTAATTTGGAAAGATCAAACTGTTGTTCAAAATCCATAAATTTCCTGATAGGGTCATTGGGTGCCTGTGTGTAAATTGCTGATGAGAGTACCACACTGTAGCTTCATAAAAAAGACCAGGGTTCGTTTGGCAAGGCATGGACGATGATGCTATTATCCACAAAGTTGAGAAAAGTTGCGAAGCCAAATTGCTTCCCCGCAAAAAATGTCATATGACAGAATGTGTTCTGTCTTTAATAGACATAATTGTGTACACACATGTTTGTCTAATCATGTTGATGCAATTAGCACCTGTTTTTAGCATGTGCAGTATGTTTTTAATGAAACAGTACTGCTGCTTTCAAATATTAGATATTGACTTAATTGTGCAATGTTACAATATTAAGAAGGATTAGATGATTAAATGTCATGTTGTGCGCGGAGGATAAATAGCCTAGTTTCACAAAATAATACCAAGTTTAAACAATTCAGGTACATTTAACTAACATTAGCTGCTCTCCGGAACATAAGGTTATTGTTATGTTTCATGGTTTAGATGAAGGCTTTTGTTCCAATAACCATTAAAAAGAAACAGCCATTAAATTAATCATTATCATAAAAGTCATCCACTGTATACTAAAGTATACTATAACGCAATATGGTGATTATACACACAAATAAGCCTAATCCTAGTTTTTAATGATAATTGTGATTAATGAAGGCCTATATTAATATATTAATATTCCCCCCCGTCCCTGCCCTGTATTCAGGTTTTGAGCTTGTTGAATGGCAGCCACTGCACGAGGCTCTTAAATTCTGGATTTGAAATGTCAAATTTTGTTCTCATATTTGATAAGAAGCTTTTCCGAAGAGCTTAAGCTTCAATATTGATGCTATTTTGTTTTCGCCACTGGATGATTCAGTAAAGATTAGTAAGCATAGTTCTCACATATCATCCTGCTTAGCAAACTAGCTGCTCAGTGAGTCTCTCATTAAACTGTTTCAGTATGTTTGTGTTGTGATACTCTGTATTTTGAGCACAATAAAGGGCCTGTTTGTTTCGGACGAATCCTACAGATCCGGATCCCATTTTTCGGATCCACCTCCTATGCAGGGTACGCTAAAATGGGATCCGGATCCGAAGGATTCATGATCCTTTGCGTGAAACAAACAGGCCCGACGTTCACGAACATGGTAATGGTTTGACTTGGGATCTCGGACTCAACTTCATGGGGTTGAGAATTTGTGTGGAGTGCAGTGTGCGCGCGGCTAGCTCGTTTTCCCCATTTGCTGTTGAGTATCAGACACGTGTAGTTAAGCCAGGCCACGAATCCACATTGTATGGTTTGCATATGTTTCGCAGTGCATGCAGCACGTGCACGGAAAATGATTTGTCAAAGTTCACCACGGTATGTTCTCTAAGCATTGACAGCTTCTCTTTTTATGTGTTGGACAAGTGCAGTAGATACATCATGAATGACAGAACAAAAATAGATAAACAATTTATAAAAATAAAATAACATTGTTAAGGGGAAAGTCACTTTTGCCTTTGGGTTGAAAACAAGACTCATAATGTTAGACTTAATTTTAGTACTGTCAGTATCAGTCATTGTGTGTATGCCGTGTGCATTCAGAGAAATTCAACATAAGTAGTTACTAATCAAGAGGGATGTTTCTGATACAAGATTTGGGAATTGGGTCAGGACAGGTTTCTCTTTTTCCCCCCTGCCCAATTCCCCACCCTGAAAGAAGGAAAAACCGCAGTATCATGCCAACTAATTGCTGTGATGACACCCTAAAGCCTTGTCTAAGTACATGTATGCCTCATGTCTGGCCTGGAAATCTGCTGACTGACTTGAAGGAACATGTACTTGAAGTTGGCCCATCTGTTTAGCTTGGCAAGGTTGTTTTAATTTGTCCCACCTGCACCTGCCATTCATAATGATATTAAACTGGCCCGGCTGATAAACACCCCCCTTACTTGTTGTGATTCATGATGACTTACTATGTTACCAATCTGGAGCGGTAGACATGCCTAGTCCCCTGCACTTCTCACCTTTTATTTAGTTGGACAACATGGCAAGTTGGCAGGCTTAACGGGATTAATTACTCATGGGAAAATTGGCTTTGGAAAGTAGGACAGTTAAAATCCAGGGCAGGGAACTTGAGAGTGGAGTTCATCCTGAAATGTCCCAATCAATTAGCTTGAGTTGTCTGTCTCATGTGATCTGAGTAAGGGGCAAAACAAAGTAATACTTCTTTATATCAAAATGTATGACTTTGCGACCGCTGTATTTACTTTTGTATTACTTGTGTATTACCCGTTGTGTACAATTTTTTTATGCATTACTTAAGCTACTGTTTGAAGCATTTACCAAATCCAAGTGCCAGATTATATTTCTTCTTGTTTCAATCCTGCCCGGGACTAAGAGCATTTGATTATAGGTGGTGTATTGATAAATAAGCCCCTCTAAATGCCACAACAGGTACTGGAAGCATGGCAAGTATTTATCCCAAGATTAAAGATTAAAGAATGAAAAGCCCAACCCCAATTTGACAGTCAATGCAAATTTGAGGTACAGTACATGCCGTCGTCAGTCGCGGTTGCAGTATGGTGCATGTTTTATACAGTCAACCCAGTGTGGTACTCAGTACTCATTATAAAGTGAGTGATGTTGGCATTGATATAATCTATGAATGTCTGTTTTTCTAAGCCAATCCCTTCACGAACAGTGCCGTATGGAAAAAAGTCTTTGTTATTTCCAGCGGCGCCAATCCATCAAACACGATTAATAAAATAGCTTAGATAAAAAAAAAAGGTTTATCAAAAAAAAAATAGAAGGACAAAAAAAATAAGAGCAGGTTCCTTTTATTCCTTTCTTTTGAAGATATTACATATTCTCAGCTGCCTAAAACTTTTGCCTGCCTAGATAATCCTTCCACCATTGGAATGTTTAGTAAACTTTATTCAGATGCATAGCAATGATTGAATAGGTTGACCCAGCACCTCGCACAATGGTGCCTTTGTACTAGTTACTTAAGCCCTGCCAGGGGTAAATACATATGTGCACTCAGGCTTTATTGTACATCTGTACACAAAGAATTAATAATGAGGATTTGATCACATGTCCTGAAAATCAGGTCACTAAATTCACAGCCTAGTTGTACAGTACATGCCAAATGCATTTTTTGTGATTATGATTATTATTACAATTCCTGTTTTGCGATAGTGCAACACCAGTATACAGTCCCGGCTAAGAAATTCACTTGCTACATATACATGTCATCTGGGCTGGAGATTGATTAATTGATTTTGATTTAGCTGACCGCTTGAATAATTTAGCGTGACGGAATGAGAGAAACAAGGCACTGTAATTAGACTTTCCAGGTATCTGCAGTGGACTCTTAAGATGCGCGCTAAGGGACAAGAAAAGCTTAAAGATCTCAACAGCGTATATGATCTGCAGTAAAATAATGTACACATAATTAATGCACGAAGCATCCATCATCCGGTTGATTGTAAAGGAAAATGCATTGTGTAGCTTTTACAGACAAGTGTTTAGGGTGATCCAATATCACTTTGGATCAAGCTATCATGTCTTGCTTTGTTTCACCCATGTTTGATCAAGTTGGCCTCACACTTCAGTGTTTCCTGCCCAGGGGCCAAATTCACAGAGCATGCCATTGGCACCGAGATATTTGCTAAGCACAGGTGGAAGAAGCCTGCTTAAGCAGAACTCACAGGCAACTAGCCAATATACCACACATATTGGTGTATTGCTGAAGTTCGTCCTGTGCTGATTTTTAGCTTGAAAATTTGCTGTGCCGTGTTAATCCTGCAAAGGGGCCCAAGCGCTGATCTAGATGGAACAGCAGATTATAACTACCCTCATGTAGTGTCCTATAACTTTAATGTGAAGTCTTGCTTGTCAAATTGCATTATTTGTTCCTGTCTGAAGTAACTAAGGGATCTGTTTCCTAAGCAGAGCAGTCGTAGTTGTCTTACAATTGTCGCTGCTAAGAGTCTGCAGGAGTAAACAAGGTCATTATATAACTTATGTGGTTTTTCCTGAAGTAAATAAGTCGATGTCAGTTTGGCAAGTAAAAGGGGGAATTAAGCTCGCAGAGACTAATTATCAGTGGAGTATTGAGGATTGGTGGGTTTGGCTGTACAGACAATGGAGGAATCCCAGACTAGCTGATCATTACTTCTCATCCTCCTATGCACCTTTTATGCTCTAGCTGCTTCTTTTATAACTGTCTCTCTGGTAATCTTAGCATTGTCACCTGTGATTACTTCTTCCAAGGAGCTTTAATGACCCCCACCTCATCGCCTTCCCTCCTTTCAAGGCGACTGGGCAGCCCCTTATGCTCTGGCCAGACATTGTTTCCATTCTTAATCAGACAGAAAAGCTTCCTGGGCCTCCTATTTTGTTTCCCAAGGTTGACCCTCTGTTTATGGGTCGGAGGCTAGGTTTTCTCTTATCGGTCGTCGCTCATTGAAACAGAAAACAACATGGTGTGACATATCAGAGGCTTAGCAGGGTATTAAGAATCTGGAGTGGGCCAATTGTGGACATGGAGAGGCTGGGCAATCAACTGTCCATGGGTGGCCAGCTTTTTCTCTTCTGTCTTTTTACTGGGAAGAACTGTTTCTACATTTCATTAAACAGTGTGCCGTGAACATTACAAGGTCCTTGGATTCAGGCTTGTTGAGACAGAGACCCCAGGGAAACACCTCAAGGATATTTCCCCCACCACCACCACCACCACCAACACCACCACGTAAAACAACAACAGTTACAATTCACTATTCAGGACTTCTTCATTGGAAGAAAAAACAAGAAGCACTTGTCAAGGTTTGTCATGGAGATAATGAACAATGTGGCAAGAGACACTTGCTGGTAACACATGGATCAACCTCATTCAAAGAAAGAAGGGGTGGAAAGAAAACTCAGCAAGCTGGATTGGTATCAATGGGGGATCAGAGCAGAGTATGACACCTCTTCTGCAGATCACACATAGGTACCCAAGCAGGCCAGTGAGATTTAGTCATGTGGATAAGGAGCACACCAAGGGGGCTAGTAGGGGTCTCTCTGAGAGGGGGAATGAGTCAGAGCAAGAGGGGAGCCTGAGCTGAAAGACAGACAGACAAACAGACAGAGAAAAAGAGATATTACGTGCATCATCTCAACAATTCCGTTGTGATTGTACAGCTCATTCCAGCCCCATATCCCTAGTTCATTTCTCCCATCTGCCTAGCTCATACAGTGTACGTTGCCAGTTCCCATCCTACAGGAATTACATCCTGCAAATCTTTTTTTCTTTGGCCTGGAGAATTAATTGTTAAGCCACAAGTATCATCTCCGTTTCTGGAACAGGTGGCTTTCTCCACTTGTCTTTATCTGGATGTGGAAAATGTATTAAGTAATGGATTTTTTTTGGAGGGAGGGATATATTGTCCGCTACTGGCAGATTAGTCCATGACATTTTTTCTCTTTCGGGGGTAAATTCAGTCGGGGAGAAGAGCGAGCCCCCAATCTGTGACTCGGGTTCAAGGAACAGTTGAATGTAGATTGGCCTACATCCACAGAGCCACCTTGTAAATCTAATTTTAGGTTATTTCCAGTGATCAGAAAACGTTACCCAATTCCTTAGAATGCAATTTTTTTTGTGTCACTCCGTGTTTCAAACATGATGTCGGAGGGGTTGGTGTGAAGATGCGCAATTCTGTGCCAGTGCTGTGAAGAGGCTCAAGTAGGGGGATCGTAGCGTTGTAGTTAAGGTTTGCGTTGATATTCCGACTTGTGTTCGGAATTCTCATAGGAACGGGGGTTTTCTTAATTGGGTTACAATCAGTCTACGTGGTTTGAATGAGGCATTGTTTTTTTTTTGTCCCCCTGCCCACACACACCCCAAAGAGGGCTTCAGGAGGGAATGTCATTATATCTTGTTCTGCTTTTGGTCACCTCTGCGTCATTTGCATTGTCGGTTGTGTTGAGGCGGCATTGTAATATTCGACTGTTTAAAATAGTAAACCTTTCTGGATCCGTAGAATCTTATATACTTGGTCTCCTAGACGCCAAACCACTCCCGGCCTTCCATCCCCCTACACCTTGGCCAGACCATATACCCTCATGGCGTATTGACCCCCCATGTCATAAGCCTTACGCTTGCTTGCCCATTTGACTCACAGAATTTTCATTAAAAAATAAATCCCGAATCCCAGCAGTCATTCAGTATAGTGCCCTATCTTTTTCAGTCCGATTCCTTTGTTGCAAACTCCTGTTTTGTATTCCGCACTCCCGAGAGCACGCCGTGCTCTGGAAAATTTCATGTAGACCATATGACCAGAATTGCTTAAAGAACAGGTGAAGTCCTATAAATAGAGGATGGATAGGATAGAACTTGTGGGTAATAACATCTTCAGATTCAAATATACTGAATGTAAATCACACATGCAGGAATGATCTTTGTTATAAGATCTCAAGGTTCCTTCATTTCTTCATATATATTTTTTTCCTTGAGCCCCGGTGCTTGGTATTATTAGACAACCAGGCGGGCACAGGAATGTAGCTGTCGTAACCACCAGTCCCAGCTCCCACCACTGCCTGATCAACCTACTGGCCAAATTGGAGCAGTAATTTGAAATACCTGTTTTTTATTTTGTGGCAATTACCAGGGACAGTGTAGCCTTGACTTTCGCCATGGGAGCGCTCATTGCCTGCTTTCTCACAACAAATTAAGACTGTAGCATTGGACCAAGGTATGGTAATAAGCCGGCCTGATGTTTATACAGCAGCCAGGTTCCATTGTCTGCAACCGTTTCATGTTTGGATTTTTTTCTTTCTCTCTCTCTCTCTCTCTATTTTTTGCACTTAAGTGGCAAACCAGGTGGAAATCGTGCGTTTGATTTATCTAGCAGGAAACCTGAAATCTAACATTGCCGCTCTTGGCAGCCCAAATTGTTGTCAATTAGTGGTGGAAGCCATAAATTGAAATGCAATTCCCGATGCCTTTTGTTTTGTTTTTGATACATAAGGCAGGCTATACTTTAATTGGATGCCAGCAACCTCCCATCCCCCCCTTCCCCCACACAAAAAAAAAACGGAGTACAGATTTGTTTGTTCGATGATATGCAGCACTGTTAAACAACGAAGATGATTGGTAGCCAAATATAATTCCAGTTCTATTGCTGAGCATAGGATCCGTTGTTAAGTGTTGTAAACATACAGAAATGACACACCAATAGTGGTAAAAGCAGAGAATAATGGGAGGGGGGAAAAATAGAGATTTGTCGTTGGAATTGAAAACATGACCAAGCCGCTTCATCGATCACCGTTTGAGGCCAGGGGATTTGTCATTTGTCTCTCCCCTTTGCAAGGTACACGCTAAATAGATCTGGGTTAGGGTAGATTTGAAACCCACACAGAGTAACATCATGACAGCTTGTAGCCGGCAGAGCTAGTAGCATGATACATCCTGTCAATTATTGCGTGTAAAGCCCAGCAAGTTCCCGGCAGGGAGGCCGGGGACAGAGGGAAAGGAGCCTGCCGCAGACCGGGGGAACCCCGCAGTCTTGCTACAAGAACTTGATGTTGTCATAAGTGCAATTAGATACGGGATTCCATCCACCTTAAGACGCCCAATCTCTCCAATGCCCTCCCCCCCTCTTCCATCCAACAACCGGATAAAATAAAAGAGCTGGTCCCACCATGTTTGGTAGTGCCAGCTACCTATGCTGCCTGTGGCCCCTGTAATTTGCAGGAATTTCAGCCAGCACAAATTGAATTATACCTGATGAGATGCAAGCATCTGTTTAGCCATTCCTGCCAATTATCCCAAAATAGTATGTCAGCAATTAATGGGAACCTTTCTCTCCCCACACTGCTCTTTCTGCCTGTCTCTTTCCCCACCATTCTCCACCTTTCTGTTCCCCTCCAGTCTGCCCCCTTATGATCTTACCTCGTTCATTCCCCTCACTCACTCGCCCCCTTTTTCTTCTTTGATTCCCCCTGGAAACCCCTAGAGCCATCTGACGAACTTTAATTCCAAGATGATAACTAACCAACTTATAAATGTCAGGTGCATACCAATTCATTTTCTGGGCCAATTTTTAATTGCATTTGCAGAAGTGAATTTGTTTCTTTATTTTCCTTGCTTTTTGTTTCCTTTCGTTTCTTCATCTGCTTCTTTTTCCCTCTTCTTTCTTTGCCTTCATATTCCGTCTCATGGCGGCTGGCAAGATTAATGAGTTTGCTGCCCAGTTGAAGGAAGAGGACTGCTGTGACACTTTTATGGGGATTTATTGTTTTGTTGCCTTGACTGAGTCGTTGGCTTTCTAGTTAGGCAGAGGGGTCGAAACAATTTTTTTTTTTTGCTGAAGTAAGCCAACTATTTGCTGAAGAGTTAAATAGCGGTTGTTAAAATTAGTAGCAGAGTCGTTCCGAGCAAGTTTGCGACTGTTACATGCAGAGCTCCTTTGAGAAAACGCATCAAAACGGACCCAATATTTTCTATGTCGGTAAAACCATATTTAAAAATCACCTCAGATTTGAATTTTTAGGATTGTTGGTTTCCAACCTTACTGGTCAGTGGCTGCTGAAAGATGTCGTGTTTATTTCAATTCAAAGCGGTTTGACTTTGAGAATCCTATTTTTAGAAGTTCAGTCTTTATTTGCGGGAGTGAATTTAGGACCGTGTTGAATTCAAGGACACGGATTTTGCACACACACAGTGACTTGGACAAGTCTCAAGCTGAACAGACGCCAATGGTGTCCGGGTGAAAATTGCCGAGAAACACTAGGTTTTTTTCTTATGCCTCTTGCACCAGACATGAGACGCAGAGGCCGTGGCAACTATCTAAACACGCACAAAGGCCATATTCATTTGCCACGCTGTGGGCGTGAACACGGACAGAGTGTGGCAATCATTAAGAAACCGTCATTAATTGGGTAATTAGACAGTCCGCTCGGGAGATGCATGAAAGAACAAAACCATGGAAACTGATATATGTAGTATAGTGCCAGTCAAACACACAGCCCCTGTTGGTGTCATGATGGAACAACTTAACCAACATGTGATGCAGCAAGCAAACCACAATATGGCAGTAATCATTTAAATGAGTCTCTACCCCAAGTGCGCCATTTGTCTACCGCATTTTGCAATTAGTTTTTCATTAAATTATAACCACTGGAGCGTACAAGAACCTGGCCATGCTTTCCATAAAAACACAAGTTATTAAAAGTCTGCGTAATTACATTTATGACCAAAGGAAAAAAAATAACTAACATATTGTCTAAAAACAGAGGGGATGGATTCAGAACAGCCCTCATGCATGGCAGAATGTAGACCCATCTTGGCAGACGGTTCAGATGTTTAGCCAATGCTCTTCTTGATATTGACCTTGGACATGGCACGAGTGGTCGTCTGTACAACTTGATGTTGTCATAATACAGTCTGGAGACTCTTTGTAAGTTGGGCAGGGGGAGAAAAAAAAAACGTGTTTGCCTACACGGCATATAATCTAAACGGTGTACCCCTCGCCTTGCAGTTGTGTGGCGTTGCTACCCATGCGTGACAGATTTTTTAGGCCGTGACTTTTCTTGTGCCTCCGAAATGACGAAATGGTACCATCGGCATTCTTTTGTGGAATGAGTGTACCTATTAGGGTGCAAGCCACGTCGGTGACGGTCTACATTATCTATGTTCACCATGAATACTCTGTGCCTATACTATAAATAATGGAAGCTTTGATTCCTTTAAAAAAAAAAACCAGAACAGTTATGCTACAATGCATAATGTTGAATAATGGCCATTTTTGAAGGATTGCTTATGAAGGAGAATTGTATAAAACAGCTACCGGTAGTTATATAACGTGTAGGTTACTGCATGGCAATTTATACATAGTTTTCTTTTGAGCCTTTTTATCTAGTATGTGCTGTTGTAGAAGAATCGATCTTCTTGTTTCTTTGGTTGATGATTTGTTTTTTCTTCAACTGCTTGTAATAATAATAATGAAGAAAGGATTAAATAAATTAGCTGCAAAGTAAAAATTTCCACATTTGATATCTTGATCACATTGAAACAAAGCTGTAGGCCTATAATCTACATGTAGGCCTATACATATAGTATCTGGAGCCAATATGAGTCACATGTCTTCTGTGTTTCATACTATTCTTCAAAAACTCACTTTATTCCATCGTTTTGATTAATTCCTCCGTTTAAAAAAGACACTTTGAAAGAATGTCTGTACATGTTTCTGTGGGACCTGTTGTCATCAGTTGAAATGGTAATCAATGATCAATTTATCAAATTGTCAAGACAGGGCTATGGAGCAAAGTTTAGCGATAGGAAGCCTACAGAGGATTTTTCTTGTAAGTTTGGTATTTCATCACTGATAATTTGATATATGTGTTATTGCTAGCTAGTCGCAGTACATTCGGTTGTTTAACTTTTTACCCCACAAGACCTCCAAATAGCCCAAAACATCTACAGTTTGGTTATTCAATTGTGATTATTACATCTAAAATTACACAAATGTCTGCTGTACATACAACAAAGTATTATTTTATACAAATTGTCTACCGACATGGAAGCTTGCTGTATGGTTCATATTTACCATCGGTATTGCTATTTCCCAGGTCTGAGTGCCAAAGATAGAGGAGATACTATTGAATATAATGAGATTGATCGTTCTCTGTTGTTGTGGGTAGACGGCATCTATTTTATAGCGACAATTAAACTTTACAATGCCAGAAGGCACATGCTAAAGCTCGGGAGTACTTCATGCTCAGGATATCTTTTTTACTGTTTTTTATATTCAGATGCATTGGCTTGCAAAAGTGCACTTGAGATATGAAGTGAAGCAAATGCAGTAGGATTACCGATTCCTTTAATGAAAATCCTCACCCTGCGCCGATAACAAGAGAACTTGGCAGCCTTGTTAGAGCGGAGAAGAACGTGACACGTCTGATGTTGACCATTTTTCACACTATCACTCCCCTTATCTGGTATGTAGTTCATTAGCACCTGTAGCGCGGGCAGGCCTGGGACTCGGCTCATGTTGTCCCAGCTAGATGGCTCAGCCCCGGCTCGCCCCGCTCAATTGACAAGACATGCAATAACGTAGGAGGCCCCGGGCAGTGTAAGAAATAGTTTGTGCTAGGTTTCCCATGGATGGCAGCACAACACTTGTTCCTGTCACTCTCTGGGCCTGTTCCCTCTGGTTACTAATTAATATTGAATTCCGATGAACAAACCGATGTACTTTTTTCGCCCCCATGCGGATCATGCGTCCCCCGCATGTTCTTGTAGTAGGTGCACATGGACTGTCTCTCTTTCCCCCTAGAAGTAAAAAAAACCTCCCAAATTTGCAAATTTATACCTATTGGTGAGATTTAATAAACAGTACAGTGTTTTGAATACCTCATTTTTGCTCATTAAGACAGTGCAAACGATATGAGAAAACACTGAGACAGATAGACAGTATAGTCACTGAGACAGTGACAGACGTTGGGAAATTACACAATAGAAAATTTACCAATTGCATATATTACTTACTTTAAAACACCCAGAACCATAGGATTCCAACCTGATACTTACTGGTAAAATTAGTATCTTCCAATTATCAATAGAGGGGGCTATCTTTGTCAGTAAAGGGACACATAGGCCTCCATTTGAGAGATCCTTGGATCCTTATATCCATTCTCTGTATCCTAAATCATAACAGTGGAATTCATCACCACCATCTCATCCTAGACGAAGAAACCTTAACGATGTTAGCCTCCGATGGGGATGGGAGCGCTTCAAAGTTTGCTTTAGCCTTGAAACAATCCGCTTGGCTGTCCCTTCAATGCTGCCAAAGCACAGAGGGTCTCTTAGAGGAGTAAAGCGAATTAAAAGTAGGATCTTTTGCTGACAAGACAAAAGTGGCAAGATCATCCCACGGAGTGTTACATTGAGAACTGGCCGGGCGACAGTAAACCAATTCTGAATATGTTCAACCAGTGATGAAATTTGGATTACAAAGACAATTGCTAAGCATTAGTAAGACTCCCTGATCTCCCGCCAAAAACATTAATACACGACCCAGTGGTTGCCACCACTGGCTTGCTGGCTCTCAAAACAAAACCTGGAAAAGGAACAATACTTACCTGGCCGACCCAAATACCTTCAGACTGAAAAGGCAACCTTAAACAATGGATAAGCAGGCTTAAAGTTGGGAGCAGTGTGTATGGGCTTAAACAATGGCTACCTTAAGCAGAACCTCTATGAGGGGGTAACCCATGGGGTCCCATTAAACAAAATTGGACAGGTAACAATACCTGAGATGACTAAGAAACTATGATGATTATATAACTGTATTGGGATTTCCAAATTTGCATGTGAAGAGTGCCTGCAATTCAAACAAGAGCTCTTGTCTAGTGGTGGCTGCCTTTTTATTCTCTCTCTCTCCCCCTGTGTGTTGATTGGGGCTTAGAGGAAATCATGTGTATTATGATGAGACTCTAGTAAGGACTGCATTGCACATTGGCTGCAAATGGTCCACCCATCTTTGCCACCAACACTTCGCAGTTCGCACAGCCCGGAGGCCTGAAAGTGGATTTTGTCTGCAACTGCTTTAGTAAGTTTATGCACATACATACATGTATAAAGTCATGTTAACATGTATGAGAATAATGGCCTGACGGAAACTGTTGCATTTCATTGACTTCAGAGTCGACTTAATGCAACCAGTACAGCAATGTGTCAAGATACATGTTAGCTGCATCTTCAGTTCATGGTCTAGGCCCTAATTAACAAATAATTGATGCAGTGTTTATGTGTTCTATCATTTCCTGACCCACGTATCATTTCATAAACTCATCTGTTTAAAAGTGTAAAATACTAGGCCCATGTAAAGCTGTTAAAAGCCTTGATTATGCAGTAAATAAAGCAAAAAAACAAAAAGATCCAGCGTCATTGACATTTATGAAGTGCAAGAGCTGCTGGCTGTTTTTTTCCTGGATGTTGGTATGGAGGTGTTTGTAGTCCAATTTATTTTTCCTAATTAATGATGCAAGCGCGTGTGAGTTGAAAAGGTTACTGAATCTTGACAGCGTTGTATAATCGGTTAGGAACATCTTGAGAAAAACATTGAAATTCAACCCCCCCCAAAAAAAAAAAAAAAACTCTTATGGATCACAGGGTTTTGTGTTGTCTCAGCTACGTAACGTGACATTTTCCCCCATGGATATTCAATTGCACATCAGAATGAAGAATTTCGCGTATTAGCTGATCCTGCTTAAACTTAAACCGTTCCTGCATTGAAGATTATCTCTTGGCCTTAAGGATTTGACGAGTAGGGCAAGTTCTAGGACTAGTAGTATAATAAAGTAACAGGTATGCCACCGAGTTATAATGTGTGTTTGTCTCTTGTGTACTCACGGTCACCAATGAACACTGACAAGCTCATTTTTTAATACCTACCTTTGTTTTATCTTGCTTATAAGTTATAATCCTCAGACAAGGATGATCTGTTGTTGGTTGATTAATATCATCAAAGCAAAGGATTTATTGCAAGATTAATGTGCGACTGATTATTCTCGGACATTGGACAAGGGCAGGGGATAGGGGCGGGGCGTGGGGTAGATAGTATGGGGGCGTGGCTGTAGACAGGGTACGGGCAATGGGTGTTCACACCACAAGCAACTAGTTACCACCGATGATGACAGCACAGCTAAATACATGACTGGACTGGATGCAAGAAAAATGCGAAGGCCAAGTTGCAATAACAACTCCATCATGCATTAACATGGTTCTTCTTCACAGATTGATATGCCATGTGCCAGTCAACATACCCTTCCCAAGTCCCCTCCCCAATTTTTGGTCTTTTTTTTTGGTAATAATCCTTCCTGAAATGTCTCATGTGATGTTAGGTCATCTCTCACCAGATACCAGGTTGATACAGGCTTGGCTTATGGTGCCAACTGGTTTTTCCAAGCTCTGATTTTTAATGGCTTCATGGATGTCCTACCTACCCTATACCCTCCCCCCCCCCCCCCCCCACACGCACAAAAAACCTTCCAATTGTGCACATCTGTAATTTCACTCCGCTCTTTATCAGCGGACCTTCGGTGCAAATTATCCCACGACCTCTAACCCTGTGTAGCTCCTTCTAAACATGAGTAATTCAATTAGCATTTTAATAGTTAGTCATTTTCTTATGGCAGTTGGGGTTGTTTTCTTTTATTTTCTTCTCTTAGATTTGCAGTTAAGTACTCCAGCATTCAGTAATCATTGGCCTTGAGGGAAAAATCCTCTGAGATTAAAGGTAAGCTTTGTGATTCATAAGCACTATTTGTTTGTTTGCGTCTGTGCGTCTTTTTTTGAAAAGGGGGGAGTTGGTTGTTCTTAATAGAAATAGACTTGCAGAAGTCTTTTATGATTTTTGTGTAACTACTGTAGCTTATAGTCCTGCAGTTTTTAATCAGTCTATCTAACGAAGCCCGCTGCGGACTAGTTGCCCTGTCTAATTGTGCTGTTGGCTATTCCCAGCCACATACTGTGTGCACAATAAATGATCGTTGTTCTTACAGCATTACCGGCATCATACAGAGACGTGCCTATTTCCCTAGGTGATTACCAGTTTTCCCACACGCTTCTATCCTTTTTTTTCTTTTTCCATATTTTTTTTTTTTTTGGGTTGTTAATTGTGTATTGTTGGCTGTACTAGTGCTACATAACAGTTCGGCGTGCACTGAGCCCACCATGATCTGTTTGCTGAAAAAATGATTGGCACCAGGTCGGTTGTTTGCACACTGTTTTTCATGCCTCTGGGCCCCGGCGTCCAAACTGATCCAACTGTGTACAGTGCTCAAAACTGCGGGAAACCAGCAACCGCTAGTAGTAGTACCACTGCGACTTCACCCACTATAGGCATTGCTGCAAGCGGATCCAGCTAGCTTTCCCTGTCTTTACATTATTGGAAATTAAAAGAAAATATATGGGTAGTTGTTTTTGTTGGTGTGTGTATACATGTTTGTATCTGTTTAGACTGTCAATCGCATGCTAGATTAAAAAATCAAAGCATTGGTATTATATTATTGTAATATCTAACAACTTTACGTCATGTCACTTGCCATTGCTGCTAATAAAAGGATGTGGGACACATTCAAAATGGAAACTGCATTGAAGTAGCATCTACAGCCCTTAAGTAACATCTGTGAAATGTGTGTTGCTTTTTAGATGGGATATCCCGTTCCAGGAAACAATCATTGGAACTGGGCCGCCTTTTTCTTGTGTGGAAATTGAATGTACAACTGTTGATTAGTTTAATTAATTGGATTGTGTGATTGATTTGACTTATTGATTGGTGAAGTCAAGCAGTTAGATACCCATTACCATACATAGGATGCTTGACACATTAGTTTGAGTAAAAGAAGTTTATAAAACAACAAAAAAGTATGTTTGGGCAGAAGAGAATAAGACAAACTGAAACCATGGAGGTAGGAAAAGAAACCAAAATCACTCTTTTACAGTAACCTGACCTACCTGGCCAAATTACTGTCCTAAAAACCTTGCTTACAACAGTCTTACACAAAGTGACAACTATTTGCCTCAATGGTAACCACGCCTTAAATGCTGTAGATTATTTTTTATTTTTTTCGGAGACCGTGCTGTATTTAAAAAGCAATTGACAGAAACAAAATATCTCCTTGCATATCTTCCTTGGAATTTTGAAGGCCATTATTATAAGCGACCATTCCTTGGCCCGTACATTCAGTGCGGAAAGTGATAATATTAAGAACACGCTCTAACCATCGGAGCTGTCAGGCCCGATGATGGCACCTTAACCTGATTGTTAGATAGCTAGTGTACTCGGATAGTAGGGTGCTTATATGCTACAGTACGCTAATCAAGAGGTTTCCCTAATCAATGCCAGAATAAGTTTTCTTTGCTCATTTCCAGCTTGGATTAAGTATCCTCACCCTGTCGGCTTCTTGACTTGCATGAATTTGTACTCGTTGGAATTGCAGGAAATTCTTAGCGTTATCTTTGAAGTAAACATGTTCATGTGGTTATTAAGGGTGGATGAACCTCATGTTAGCAGTGACATTGAGTTCCAGATCGTTGTCCGGGATTTTACCCGGTTAGTTTAATAGTGACACTTGACACCGTAATGTCCTGCCATGAAGAAGTACAGGTAAAAGAATTCTCGATTTGACATCCACTCATTTTTTTTTTTTTCTGGACAAACATGTCGGGAAGTTTGGGAGTGTGATATCCTATGCCTTCTGGATTATCATCTGTTTGTCTGTCTAAATAATTGTATTTTGCAATATCTAAAGGTAATCAGAACTGTCATCGGCCAAAGAGAGAAGAAAGAAAGGAGCCATGTCAGGAATTTCCGTCATTGGATGAGCGGACATTGCCAGACAGCCGCGATCAAAATACTGAAAATTAACGTTTCCTTCAACTCTTCAATCATTCCCGAAAAGTCAAAATTGGGGAAGCAGCCTTTCTCATTTCACGTCCGACTTTTTCGGAGAGAGGGGCGCATGGGAGAAGAAAGAAGAAGAGATGATTTCCACGGGCTCAGATTCCTCATCAAGGAAGCGATTGGAAAAACTTTTTTTCTTGTTGGGGAGAGAGGGAGGGAGGGAGGGATAGACCCAGGCCATGACGTCATTTGGAATGAATCTTCCCCACCTCCACTCAGGTCCAACCAGCTCAACATACTCACCCAGGTCCTCATGTTTCGTCACTTGGGTCCATCTGAAGATATTACAGAGAGAGAGAGCGAGCAAAAAAAAATTAAAAAGAACAGGACAAGAAATTGGTGCTCCTAATAAATTGAAGTGGGGAACTGCCATTAAATTAAAGAAAACAGAACGGCCTAACTAGCTAGCCTGTTATTAACCATCGGGGCTATTTCCAGAAAGCTACACTTTGAAGCAGACCTAATGACTGTAGGCTGTTGGCTTTTGTTGATTAATGAGATAAATCTAGGCCATGGGAATGTTGGCTGTTTGTCTTCATCCTACATCATTTTTTTCCCACCCCCCCCCCCCCCCATCTCCCTCTCTCTTCATTCCCTGCTCTCTTGCTCCGCTCAATCTAACCCAATTTCCTTACAGCTTGAGGTTAGGGGTCAGGCCAGTCTGGCTCCTATCACGTTGCTCTATTAATTACTGCGATGAAAAGTTGAAGTTGTTGGAGAGTTGGAAGGGGGCAGACAGGAAAATATTATAGGAAAAGCCAGTGAGAGAGAGACACAGAGTTAAGGGAAATGGCTAAGCTGTGAAACTGCCCTATTGAATTGAAGAGGAGTTGTTGGAACTGACCCTTAGCAGTTGTCTTTTTCACTTGGCCGAATCTTGATTGATCTTATTGGCCGTTGACTCACACATTTCAAGTCAAATCATAGTGTTAGTTTGCAGTTTGTGAAACTGTCTGCCTCATGTCATAGTGTTTTCCAAATAAACATTTTTACACCCACTTTTTTTTTGTATTTGGGAAGGGGGGGGGGGGGGGGCAAATGAGCAAGTTTCAGCCCAGACATATGTTGGGTAAAATTTGGCTTGTAATCTTTTGTAGGTCAGGAGGTTACCATGACGACGTTGTACGCATTACAACGTGATAATTTATGGATGGTCATGACACACCCAGTTGAGCTTCCTGTAGTTGATTGGGTCAATTATAAATATTTGCATTCCGTATTAAGTGTCCCAGAGGGTGAAGGGGGGAGGGGGGAGGGGGAGTTGTTTGGAAACACTGATCCTACCCGCTGGGGTTGCTGAGGGTTCATTGTTATACTGTTGTTTCACCTCCCTTAAAGTTGTCCATTTGCAATCGGTACGAGATTGTAGATAGTAACTGACAAAGTTTTGTTCACAAGGAAATGTTCAAATGAAATGGATAAGTTAAATTTTTCATGTTCATAATGCCCTTGGTGTAAATTGTAAATTATACTTGTTTGATATCAACATCATATCAATTTTTAAATCCAAATTTCCATTTGTAGTATTTTTATACCACAGAGTGGTATGTGGTTACCAGACTGGTTGGCCAATGCTTGAAGCACAGAAAACGATCTGGTGCTCTATCCAAATAGCTTTACTTACTGGGCAGCCTACATACGTGGTACATAATACATACATCCATACATGTATGTATATGAACATGTATGTGCCCATAACTATAAGCACTTGAAGGGTTCTTGGATGATTAAGACATTTAGACCCAATAAACCGAAAACCAATCTGGAGGTCTAGCCAGATAGACACTCATAAGTCCCTCCACCTGTCGTTAGTCATATCTCAGCCTATTCTTCTGTGCTTGTCATCTCTTGGCAATCATCACTGGACAATTGTAGTTTGATGGGGACGCTGAGTGATGAGTGTGAACATAAGGGGTAACAGGGTGGTGGGAGGGTGGGGGGGGGGGGGGATGGGGTGGGGGAGGTTGGCAGACATCCGCTATTTTGGATCATCACATGACACATTGGGATGATTTTGCATATTTCACACGAGCTCGGCTTGGTTGCTTACTAATTGATGCAGCTGAGGATTTCCAAGGAATTAAATTTTTTTTTCTTATCCAGGGACATTTCCAATATTAAAAGAAGATATAAAACTGCACAAAAAGGAGAGGCAGGGTCATATGTTTTTTTTTACAACTACAAGGACCTTTTTACAGCGTCAAATTGAACCCTTTCACACTTTCTCCCGCAAGGTGCAGTTAGATATGTACTTAAAAACACGTTTGATATGCCAGCTGTTATGGCATGGGGTCAGGGGGCCCACCTGAAGGTCATGATTGGATGTCAGATATGCTGCGGTGCAGTGTGCCCTTAACTTTCACTTGGCATGGAAACTGATTTTAAAATTAAGGAGTGAAATGAGCAGAGAAGCTGGTCAGAACAAGAACATTTTTTCGAATATCTAAAGAAATCAATTGAAGTGCCCATTTCAAATTAAATTGTGGGTGCCACTTCCACTCAAAAGAAATAATTCAAATAAAACAATCTCTCAACATAAAAGGTGACTGGTTTTAATCTTGTTCGTTTTTTTCATATGTCATTGGGAATTGGCTTAAATTCAAGTAAACACCCTTGTGGGATATTCTTGGAATTTCGAGCCAGTTGAGAAGGCAAATATTGTGCATTTAACCTTTTGAGATATTAAAATGTGCATAGAAATGAGACATGATAGCATCATCTCCTAGTCTGCCACAATGCCCAGTCTGTCATCATCAAAGCCTTCTTTCCCATATGTTTACCACATTGCACTTGTAAACTGAATTGTGAGAACAGATCGTGTGAAGTGAAAAAATCATTGCCACAATTGCTTTGTGTGAGACTAAGGCAAGAGCCTTTTTAATTAGGATGTTGTATTGTGGACCCGTCATTGTGTTGTCTGATGAGGCTTCGTGGAAATGGCCATTGTTAATGCCGGTGAACCGATGACCTGACTGTACATGTATGTTGAACTTGGAATCAGATTACCAGTAAACAACGCTGTTTGTGTTTTACATTGCTTTGTGCGAGACCACAAATGCAATAAATTTTCTTTCCTTATTCACAAAAGAATCAGAAAGTTGTACACCTGTACTACACCACAAAAACCATGACGTAAAGTAAAACTTGACTTTTCAGTTGCATCAAAAATTTGTGTGAAACATAAAATGATGTTCATATCCTTGCTCTAGCAAGAATATTGTTTCAGAAATGTACCCTTTTCCAATCTTGTTTGTGACAACTGCCTATAAAGTGTTTGGGGAAAGTTTTTCGTTTTCAAATTAATACTCACAAGAAGGAAACAAACAAAGAAAATATTTTTAGAATTGTAGATTACTTTGATGCCCCCCCAAACAGTTAACCCCATTTATGTACCCAGAAGAGTGACTTAGGAATTCACCTCACTGTGGAGGGTAAAATATTGAAATAATGAAGCATAACTGAAGGTATCATTAGGTGTCGGTATGAAAAAAAAAACTGTGGCAAGCTTTTTTTCTCCCTCGTCTTGTTTGTTGAGTATGATGAGCCCTCATCCGCATGTTAGTGGTAATGGCGCATGAACGCCTTCGCATGTAACGGCTCACACCTCACTCAGTCTTACACTTCTCCTTGCCGTCACTGCACTGCACTGCGCGATGCGATGCGATGCACCCGGGGTACTCCATGTCAGCCCCGGCCAAGCGCCGCCCACTCTGCCACACTATATCTCCCGCACGATGTTAAACAGTTATGGCAGGTATTAATTTCTCCTTCAAGAAACACAAGGAATTTCTGACCTAAATAATTTTTTTTTTTTTCCTCCAGTTTTTCTTCTTTTCTTTTTTTTTTTTGGTCGGTGATTCTCCCCTCTCCTCCACTACCCTCCCCCCTTACCTCTCGGAAGAAATTTTTAATGCCCCATAATGAGAGAGTACAGGCGGTATGATCTGCTGTCATATTATCGGAGCAGCGTTTGTTGTAAGCTGACACCCAATCTGAGCCCCTCCCCTCCCATCCTTAATGGATATGGACAAATATATAGAATTCCCAGTACATATTCAATCAAAATTCCTTGCTGCATCTCGGACCATTTGCTTCCATTATTTTCCAACTTATGGCTTCTGGTTTTGGTGTAAAAACAAAACAATTGGAGGAAGAGGGGAGGGGGTGGGGATCGGGGGGGTGGGGGGGTGGTGAGGATGGGCAGCTCATACTGTCTGATATTAATGAATCCTCCCGGGAAGGCATTGTAAAAACACAAGTTGAAACCTAATCCAAAGCACATTATTTTACACTGGAATTGCTGATGATTTTGTCTCAGTAGCGGGGTGTAGAGTGTGGCGTATCCAATTTACATCCAGACAGGCAAGCTCTTTCTTAGCTCTCTGTTTTTACAGTCATTTTTTTTTCTTTTCAAGCGGACATTTGATTCGGACCAATTTTTTTTTTCGTTTGCTTTTTTTTTTCTCGTTGTTTCTTTTTCTCCTATACATTGTGAGGGAATTCAGAGAAGAGAAAAGAATTACACGAATTCCCTTGTGATCCGAAGTTTTGTGTGTGTGATGCTCGTCACTTTTACTTAAATCATCTGACAGATATTGTTAGTTTTTTTCCTTCGCAGAAAAAGAAAGAAACCTGTCGTGATTGGAATAGGCCTCTTTTTTTTTTTTACAAGTGCTTTTGGTTTTCATTGCAGACACAAAAAAGTATCACTTTCCTGTGTAACCATTAGAGTGCAAGCTACTTTTCTGTGTTTGATCAAGACTTTTATCGTCAGGATTTTACAGATGCAAAACGTGACTGGTTAGAAGAAGGACGCATCTTGTCATCTTGTCCCCCCTTTACCCACTTTCTCCTTTTTCCCCCTCCCTTCCCGCCGGTCAAAAATAGCATCTGATAGTCGGGCCTGTCCCGATGATGTTAGGTTGTTTGCCCAGTAGTTGCCCTGGCAGGGATTTGTTAGATGGGCCATTGGATTTGTCCACCTTACCCAACTAGCCTGTACTGTTTCCTTTATGCCCTCTATTTAGGGACACCTACAAACCCCCCCTATATCTCCCTGCCTAGATCATTGACTATCACCCTGTCTAATGACTCAAAGGAAGGAAATCACTACCAGCTGGCTCAATACCCACCACACACACACACACATCATGTATACATGTACACTCAGTGTGGCATGTCTGCCTGCTATGCTGCTACTGCTGGTTTGTAAATGACCTTGCACTGAGGTCACCCCTCTGAGGTATGTAGGCTAGTCTGGTTCGGGACCTGCTTGACAATGCAATGCAGACCAGGGCAATGGTAGCTAGGTATCCCACAGCTTTGGGTGACCAGACACAAGACCACATTCCAGTTGTCTGTAGTATAATCAACCCATAAGCAAATCAACTAACAGATTTATAACTCTGGCTTAATTCACTGTAATTCCCAGCACTGGGAGCTGAAGTCAGAAGGGCTGGAATACAAAATGACATGAAGGGGGTAGGGTTGGTAAGAGAAGGGCTAGTCTTGTTTTTTTAATGGGTTGCCTAGCTTTAATGGCTTGTGTTGTTTATATTACATGCATTCTGCCATCAGGCCTTTTCTCTCTCTCTCACTCTCTTTGCCTCTGACTGTTCACAGCTCAAGAACCCATCCAGTTTAAGCTCACTCTTGCTTCTAATTGGCTTTCCTGAGCTAGCAGTTGTGTCTGCCCTGCCAGCCAGTGGCCCAGGCCATCTTCCCTCCCTCCTTTTCCCCTCCTTCCCCCCCCCTTCCCTCTTCTCTTTTTTGTGTGTGTGTGCAAATTCATTATCAACGACTCCCGTATCATTTTTCATCTTGCCTGACCTGAATATATCAGATGAGCCTGGTGATGGGGGCTAGGTAATTAAGTTTGCATGTGCCTTAGTCAGGGAGCTCTCCTTACTAACAATTAGAAAAGCCGGCCAGAGTCTTGCAGTTGTGGATCCTAAGTGAAGATTTTTTCTTTTTATTGGGGGAGGACTCTGGATAAATATAGATAGCAGACTTAATAATATTGCTACCTGTGCACTTTTTGCATGCTGCTGCTTGAGCAAGGAATCCCTATTCTCTTTGTGTGTGTGTGTGTGCTGAGTTCATCTTAGAAACTTCCCCTGCTTTTTTTTAATTATATCCCAACTTATATATCACAACACGATATTGTCATCTGCAAACGTCATGATTACCAAGAGGTGTTACGCTGAAGCATATAGGCCTAGCCAACAAAAAATGAAAAACTGCATTGAGATATTTCAGCACCACATGGCCAGTCAAGAGCAGAATCTGATTAAATCACATCACATGTGCCTAAATTGGAATCACATTATACATGTATATGGGTCCCCCCCTATTTTTATATATATATATTCTTTGCACTCTATATATTTTTCACTCCCATTTATCAGTTTATCAATATTTCACACTTGCGTCGCCATAGTGATGTCTTAACCAATGCCACACACAGTGTTTGTGCATGATGGCGTAAGCCATGGCCAGCCGTGTACTGCATTTGATGTTAGGGTGTAATAACCAGGTTGCATTGAATTGTTCATTTCTAAATGCGGTTTAAAAATAAGGTTTTGGCCACACTTACATAGTATTTATCAATTCATATGCTGATGTGCTTATATTTGAATTGACATTTAAGTCAGTATTTTTTATCAAGTGTATGTAACATAAGGTTTTCCAAATGAACATTTGAAGTGCTTTTACGTAAAGCATCACAGCACAAGCCCAAAAATATCCAAATGTGCACCGAATAACAAGTCTTTGCCTCTGAAAATCTTATTTGAAAATGGCAGTGTTTTACAGTATCGTACAGGTGTAGCATATATTCATTCTGCTAGATATGCAGCAATGCTGTCTGGAAAATCATTACCATAGATAGAATTCAGTTTGTGTATTGATTACATTAGTCATATTGGATCCTCTGAGGTTTTTTTTTTTTTTTTTTTTTGGGATGTAGAGTTCACATCAGTCTCATTCTTTACGTTACTGCACCTGCCTAACCGACATCAGGCTTGCATTGGGCATGCACATAGGCCTATATGTATGTCATGACAGATTGTCAGTCAAAATATGTGTGTGAAGCACTATGAAGATAACTGCATCTTGGTTTTTGATTGAAGAGTTACAGGGCTTGATAACATGCCTCAGAAATCTGTGTTCCCAGGTTCACAAGGATGATAATATACAAGTCCCATTTTGCATCATTGGTACCCCATATTGTGCATTTTGAGATAACCTGGTTGTCTTCCCTGGACTTTGCATGTAGACTAGTTGGTCTTATAAGAAAGAAGAAGAAGATTTGGAGATTAAAAGCTGCTACCTCCCTTTTGTTTCACCAAGTTTAAAAAAAAGACATGAATTTGTTGTGAAGTTGGCGTGCAGTTTTGTCTGTGTGTGTGATTCATTGGGGGTGAGAATTACCGGTACAAGTGTAAGACAGCAGCGCGTCAGAACAGAGTGTACATTATCACACCATTTGTTATGCCAAATGCATTATGGCCTAGCTGGCATCCTGTCTTCCCCTCGTGTGGATCTCATTTATTATAACAGAAATGACTTATTTATACTTATGGCCCTAATGCAATTTTCCGAAGCTCTAACTGTGCCATAAAAAAGCACCTCATCCCCCGGCCTCAGCGAGCAGAGACCCCGGCTGCAAAGCTGTCCCCGGCTTTAATAACTCCTGATGAAACGGGCTTATCTCCCCTAGTCATTTGTTGCCGTGGCAATGCCCTTAAAGTCCCTTCCTGTTGGCAGTTGAGGCAAATTAATGAGAAGTAGTAAATGAGCGGAGATTGTGGTGGCCGCATCCAGACAGAACGCTCAGGATGGGAAGACTATCACTTTTATCAGTTTGTGTGGGCAGTTTCCCTTTGGTTGTTAGAGAGGCGAAGCAGTTGCCCTCATCAGGTTAAGTGATTTCGGTCAGTGGTCTCACTGGACCCTGTTCCATTGTTGCATCTCACCCCTCAGTCCTAGGCTCCCTGAGCTTCAAACACTCCCCAACTCCCAGATATCAACAGCCGTAATCTCCCCCTCTCTCCCCAAAACTCTTTTTCTGCTCAGAATCTTGAGTCTGAATACGCAAGATACGGAAGAGAGAAACAAAGGACATAGAGTAGCACAATCTCACCCTTTCTAGATAGGGGAAAAATGTGCTTTTCCTATTATAACCAGTGTAGAGTTACCACAAAGAGAAACCATGACAATTTGTACATTGTGAAAGAAAAATAAAAACCCCATGACAAATCATGTCTGTGCCCCCACACCAGACTTTCCATTGGCTCTTAATGTGTACTACCTGTCCTCCTTTCAGCCAACAGATCCTGACTGAAATAAGTGACAGCCCCTTACAAGAATCTGATAAATTCTTGTTACCAGATGCTTGAGTAGTTAAATGCCTGGAGAATTGTATTCAGAAATGAAATGGGAAGACTGTAATTTAGGCCTGCACTCTGCACACCGGTGGTAAGGACAAGAGAAAAAGGTGAAATTTAAACCCACCGGTCAAAATCAATACGAATTTCCAAATGTTAATGTTGCTTGAAAAGACTAGAGGAAAAAAAAAAGGTTGGGTTGGGTGGGGGGGGGGGATGGAAAAAAATACATTTGCTATTGAAATCAATACTCATTAGAGGTGCGCTTGTTTCAGTCTTCTCGTGGAATTTTAGAGAAAAGACAAAAAGAGGAGTGGTGCCAGCAATTAAGTGCCACTGAAATGCAATGAAATGGTTGATTAAAGCACTTCAAAAAAGGTTGGCTGTCTGCTGAAATTTACACCGCTCTGTGTTTTTGTGTAACGGTGGGGGGAAATTCAATTTTCCAGTCATAAATTTGGCCTGAAAATTATTGACCATGCTATTGGTGTGTTCGGCCAAATGGTTTTCCTCTCTCTCTCTCTCTCTCTTGCCTTGAAATGTTCATCATAAAGCTTAATGGACAGACCTAATGGATGATAAATTGTCCTGACTGGTATGGAAGTGGTCAAGTAAGAGGTCAGAATATCTCCAATATAATGGCCGCCACAAGTGCCTGTCAGTCTAAATTGTGGAGAAAGCCTAAAAACAAAGAGAGTCAAATATCAAAACCCTTCAAAGATTTACATGAAGTGACTTATATCGTACATCAATGGTCATGCCCTGTTCTTTATGTTTCACGATGTCCACTAACCTTTGAAAATTTCATCAAAATTATTGTTCACGATCTACATGTAGATTACCAACGAATGAAAGGTTTTCTTAAATGCAAGACCTTGTGCATACTCCGATTGTACATGTACATGTACATATGATTTTGATTGCTGTGATCAAAATCGTCTTGCCTGAATTTTCTCCAATATGGCAGCATTTCAGAAGGGAATATTTCACAGATCAATTTCAACCATGAATGTTATAATGCTCAAAAGACCAAAGCTAAACAGATTTGATTTTATATACATTTCAGTCCCTCGCTCTAGATTTCAGTTGCTTGTAAATGCAAGTTGTGGGCCATAAACTGCACTTCATATCAACCGGCACGATAACTGTCAGCATGCCACTGTTTCTAGTACCGTCTCTCAGTTGAATTTTTTTTTTCATTTTATGCAAATCTGTTTCTAACCTAGAAAATTGGGTTTGGTCATGCAGCTGAGCAGATTGTTTTATGGAATATGGGAGTGAGATGGGGGCCGTTAACACTAGACGGCATGAAGTGTGGGGCTGAATGGAAATGAACGGGCCGAAGTGAAATAGTGCAGTTGGTTTGAAACTGTCCTCCATTGAACCCCAGATGTCGGGGAGGACAGGCAAGGACACATGTTTACAGACCAATCCAAATATGGACAGATATTGTCAGTCATGTGCATTTGTCTTTTAAAAAAAAAGAGGAAAGTTCGTTGGAAATGCATTTTGTATTGATTCACCCTGCGAGCACATTTTCTAAGTTTCTGACCCAAATCGGGCGGACTTGTTTCCTAGTTTAAGATTATTCTGGCCTGTTTTTATGTTGACATTTTACATGTACTTTTTCGTCTGTCTTTTGCCTTTTGTACTTTTTCGTCCATCTTTTGCACTTTTTTGTAAATTTTTTCCCTTTTGTATTAGCGTGATTAGTTCTACATGTAGTTGGAATTTTTTTTTTTTATTCCTCATATTTATCCAACAAGAAGAATAGATGGTAATGGTGCACGTTCATGTACCATCACAAATATTGGCTGTACCCAGTGCAGTGGCAAAAATTGTTTATTTCTAAATGTAACTATCATTTGCTGTAGCACCATTATGGTGTTTCTAAATCAAATAAAAAATATGCTTGGAGTTAGGAGGACCTGACATTTCAATCAGAAACATTGAAAAAGATCGTGCTAGGATCAAAATTGCTGAGGCCCTCCTAACTTGTAGCATTTAATATGTTTCAGGTCATTATTTTGGTTGATGAGCAATATGCAGCAGTTTATTACTTGTATTGAAACAAAAAAATACATGATTGTGCATATTTATGTGATTGTGACTTCTGGTCAGAATATAGGATGGTTTAAATCCGTGTTTGTAGAGTGTCGTGATCGCTGTTTGCATTCCTTTGAACATAACGTGTAACATCTTGGGACCGGCCTGAAGCAGTAGGGAGGAAAAACGAAGGACCGTCCCTCTTTTTTTTTCATTTCCAGCGTGTTTTTCCATAGAAATTCACAAAATGATCGGAGAACATCATTACATGATGTGTAATATCACATAATCTTTGAATCAAGGAAGGATCATAGAAGGGATAGTCAATATATCCATGTACATGTATGTATGTATCATTGGCAACGTCTTAGGCAATACTTACCAATCAAATAACCTGAGTATTTCTTGCCGTATGCATTTGTGATATCCTTCTAGCCAAAACAATTATACACAAAAATTGATCTGGCCATTGCTTGATGTTAATAAGCATTCTATAGCAAGCTATGTACGTGATGTACTGTATGTGCATATCATGTACTATTCTGTGGTTTAAGTGCAGCTTCTTACTGGTAGGTTTCAGACATGTCTATTTATTTGGCTGACCGCATACTTGAAGTATTAAATATCTAGTGAAATAATGTCATATTGTTAACAGACATTCACCATTATTCGGAGAAACGGTACACAATTTGAATGGTAAATTGGTTTTGTGGCCTTGTAAAATAAAAATAGAACCTCCCTAAAATCGAAAAGAGTTGGAGTGTTTTTGATGAGTTCACTAAAAAAATATTTTTTTTTTCCTCGTTTCTGTTTTTTGATCGGTATTCATCTTGAGCTTCATGGTTATTCATGAGACGAGTGCCTTGTGTTTTAAATGACATTCCGTTTGGATGCCTCCGTATCCACAGAGCCGGCCAATTGACTGAAACATGTCAAATTCCACTCGGCCTGCCCCGTGCCATTGATTCCGACAGATTTGACGATACAAATCAACACAAATCAGTTTGCCGGCTGTGGAAAGTGGCCGGGTCGGTGTTTGACATGTTCCGGTAAATTGGCAGTTTTTGGGAAGAAAAAAAAATGTAGGCATCCAACATGTTATGGCACGAAATCCAGCGCACAGGTGAACGGTCATGCTTTCAAATGACATCATCGTAGTAATAAAATGCTTCATTTTTTCCTCCCTTTTCCTTCATTTTAAATCAGTGCGCAATTTACCCACGTATATATATCTCTCACCTTTTCCCTCCAATTTAAAATGTCAGACAATGTCCTACTTTGCTTCTCATAGTGCACATCCTTCACCTCTGTGATAAGAGCCCCAAGGACCTGCCCATTTGTGACCAACAGAGGGCAGGCTTCAGCCATACCAGCAACACAGCACTGAATTAATACAGTGGGCATATGTGTACGGACACCCTGTCCACCACACAACCAACCACTGCAGAAAAAAACCCTGCTCACTGCATCAGTCATTGGGAAGTCCAATGCCCATTGCAAACATGTCTTTGGGCTCTACCTGGCTTGTTGCCATGGTACCCTCTGACCCGCATTGGCACTGTTTGCCAAATGCCGACCCTTTTTGTCTCCCCGCCTATTATAAGTCTACCCTCTTAGCCAGTTAAATAAAAAACCATTGTAATTATTTCTGAGGCACTGTTTTCATTACCTTTTGAGTCAGACAAGCTTGAGTGAACTCCAGTTTTTTTTGTATATAATTTCTCCGTTTCCATGCAGTGCTAAAGTCATGCAACCAAAAAAAAAAAACGGCATTGGAAATATGCAGTTCCCTTTATTGTTTGTCTTTCTCGGGTTTGCCCTGTTCAATTGTCTTGACCCAACTTTGTCATCATCAGACAGACCGGCAAGTTTTATGTTGTAAAATGTAAATGAGACTGCACAATGTGTGGGGGCGGACAAGCATTCGCCAGGAGTGGGCCACAAATGAATCTGTTGAAATTACAGCTTGCAAGAGAGAACAGGAAGTTTTAATGATGTCCCCGATACTACAGCAGCGCTGGGACATAACATAACCCATGTCGTGTTAGATTGTCATAGGACAGTATAGTGCTGTTCCATGGTTTAATATTCCTCCAATCGAGCTGTTAATGTTCGCACCTGCCTTGTACAAACTTAGGAAGGAATTGGTCTATCAGTTGTACGCATTCCAACCCCGGGATGTATATCTCTCTGGGAACAGGTGAAGAGGTAATTCCTCATCTTCAATGATGAGCACCAAAATGTCAGAAAGTGACAAATGTCACAAATCTCGAGCATTTGAAACACAATCCTCATGTTCAGGTTGGCCCATTCTGCAGCTTTGGTTCAGGAGATCAGAAACTGGAAAAGACTGATGAAATGCCGACTTAAGAAACACCGAGTGTGTATGATTATTCCTTGCATTTCCGATACGTCTTCATATCCTATTGGGAAACGTGCATCATAACTTCACCACATTTGTAAGGGATGTAATAAGTAACCTTATTTCAACCAGTACACTATCGTTGCAATACATTACTGATATATTTGGTGGTGTTTTATACATGTATGTATAAGATTTCGTTTTTTGTTTCATGGTTAGCAAACTAGCATAGTCATAAAGCTATCACTAGCAACTAAATATTACCTAAGACCCCACACCCAGTGCTGCCTTGAGCCCAACAGGTCTTCAAGTCAGACTTCATCCTAATTGTGGACATATTTTCTGGGGTGAGATCTTCTGCATAACTTCAGTAAATCACATCAAGTTAGTTCTGACATGTAATATTGTAGGCCTACCCACCAACAAAAAAATGATTCCCCAAGACACAAGATTTTTTTTTGATCCACTGGTGAAAAGTTGTTTCCCAAGCACAGCCCACACCAACCCTGAGGGTACCATGCCTAGTTCCTCTCCACATTGATTACTAGTTAATACATGCGATTGAATGCAGCACAAGGTTCTTATATACACCCCCTTCTCCCCCTTCTAAAAAATACACTGCCCCTGACGAGCCTAATTGCATTTGCATATGTTGATTGGCTGCTGTGGTATAGACTGACACAGGTACCACCAGGGCCTAGCAACCTTCTACTTTTGTGCATTCAGCAAGTTGGCGGTCCTATTCACATGCAAACTAGGTTGGCTTTCCACTCTTGTGTGCAAGTGTGCTGCCAGTGCCCCTGTTTTTTGTTTGATGACCCATAGGAAATTCTTTTATGGCTTATAAGTGCCATTAATTCACCTATTTTAGTGTTGGGCCAGGTAGAGTAATCTGGCCATTGTATCAGTGGGGATTGAATGGGGCGCCAGGGTTATTTTTCTTCTTATGGGGGAAAACTGGAATGAATGCCACCACACAAGCATCAAATGAGGTGTGAGGAAGCCTGGAAAAAAAAGAAGAGAAAAAAACACAGAAAAAAGGTGGGTCATATTATTAGCTTGATATTTGTATGGGAATTGATTACCAGCAAGGCTTTTGGGTAATTTAAGTTATCTGTATCTAATCTTCAAGGAGGTTTTCTTAATGTTGGAGATTGTTGGTTGGTGGTGTGTGTGTGTGACCATGAAGTGGTCTGGCTCTTCCCTACCACTGGGCAGTCCATCACTTGCCCCAATAACTACCTGCCATGCTTGTCATTACCAGGGGCTATTAGGCATACAGAGCCCCTAACCCACAACACCCATTTACTGCTGCTTTATTGCAGGAAGCGTAATACCTTCCGAAGGACAGCTTTAGAGATAAGGTCATTTACATATGCAGATGATATCAATTAAGGTGATTAGGCAAGGCTGGGTCACAAAGGCTTGTAGGACGACCATTGTTAGTGACTCTGTGATTATTAACCAAGCTTTGAGTTACAGTCTGTCTGATTTTTACCGTCTCTGTGATATATCTTTTCATTTATCCCGACTTCTCCTTGGACAAACTGATTTCATGCAAATCAGTGTTGAATAGTTTGGGCTCCCTGGTCACCTGTCCAGTTCGGATACACTCTACATGCTGTCTGCCTAATGGGAGATTGCCATCTATATGCCCTGCTTACGTACAATCACCACACACAAAAAAGAGACCTGTATGCGGTGTAAGCACAATGACGTTATTAAATATCGGCCGTATTTTGATGACTGTGATTCCTGGTGATCCTGTGCTCTAGTAGTGTGTGCCCAATCGCAGCCAGCCGCCCCGGCCTTGTCCCGTTTCCTCCGTCGAGCCCACCTCCTTACCCGACTTGCCGGGGTAGTCCACTTGCTGAGCGCTGCGGATGCGGCAGTGTTTATGCAAGACAAACACTTGTCTTCCTTGTGGAACTGGTAGTATCCTTGCATCTTCTACTAGCCCCCTGCCCTTGTTTCATTATAAGGCAGTGTTAAGGTGTGCATGATGAGGACAGGACTTATGAGATGAAATCAATATAAGACACTGGCTGAAACAGCATGGTCCAAGGTAGGCATCGTGCAAGGTCATATTAGACTGCCCTTTTTCTTTCTTTCTTTCTTTGGGAATTTTTTTTTTGGAAGGGATTCTCTTCACCAACAGCATTAGGAAGAATGTAAATAATGCCTAGGACTTCATTGGTAATTTAAACAGGCCTAGATGTGGGCATGGTGATAATTGCTCAGCCCGGCATTCAGTTGGTGTTTATTCAAATGTGAAACAAGCTTTGAATGTAAGCAATCCCGCCCAGGCTTAATTGTTGAGGCTCTTACGCATGCCAAGCACAGCCGGGCACTGCTCCAGACCCCGCTGCAAGTCAGCCCAGCCAGTCAGTCAGTCACTGAGGTTGGGGCGATCACGGTCTTATATTTTTTTCGGTCTTATATTTTTTTCCCCGGCCAGTCAGTAGTCTGGGGGGAAGCTAGTTCACCGGTTAATGAGGCCAACTGCTGTCTGGTGTGTCTGTGTGTGTGGGTGCCCATGTGCTGCTAGCCGGCCATGGTGGGTAAGTAACAACCATGACCTTTGCTTTGCTAACACTCAATGCCTTATGTTGTACCAATACAATACCGTTGTGTCGGTCGGGGTGTATGTATGTATGTATGTATGTGTGTGACCATGTATTCAATCCACCACCACCAGTACCTCTGAATATAAACATGTATGGTACATTGGTGAATGAGCCCTGACATTTCCTAGTGGTATTTCCGAAGCTTGTACAATGTGGTGGTATTTTTCTCTCACAAGCTTTGTACAATGCTGCACAGACAGCTAGGTATTTCACCTCATGGTGAGGGCATACCCATGGCAATGCATCAAGCACTGCTGTTAAACTGCACAGCGGCAATCACTGCTGATATTGGCATGACCTAGTCTTGTGGTTTCCACACCGGCTGGGGACAGAGATATAGAGACAGAGACCGACTGGAGTGATACTGGACACTCTGTTACACAATGTCATCAGGGGCAAATACTCAGTGTATTCCATGCCAAGTGTAGGCCTATATATTTCATTCACGAGCCTACACCGGCTGGTGAACATTTAAAAAACCAGGCCAGTGATACTTGTATGCTGTGCTCAGTGGAATTACTCGTACATACCTCAGATACCTGAGTACTGTGATTCAATGCATTGCAGATCCGTATGGATGATGTTATTCCAATATGTTTACGATGAAATCTCAAGCTAAAATCAACAAAATATCATTTACACCAAGACAATTTTGTTTTTGTCAGTATTAATTACCATTTTTAATTTGTAACTCTAAATAAGTGTAATTTTTGTGTCGGGTACTTACACGTCATAGCAAGTAGCAAAACATTGTTTTCATTTTACATGTAGGCCTACTGGTATATATTATTAGAATTGAAATAATTTTGCGAACTAGAAGACTAGAAGACTAGAAAATATAAGCAATTGTTCATAGGTTGAATGAGATCTTATTCTTTTGGAACAGGCCAGCATAAATATGCAGTATTTTTCCATCCATGCTATTAGTATTATAATTCCTCTCCTGATTAAAATACATATGATCAGTATTGTGCAGTTGCTTTTGCCATATGCAATTTGAACCCCCGCACTAATTAAATTGTATATGTGTGTTTTTTTCCTTCTTCTTTTTTTTTTTTTTTAATGATTGGTTTCTAATCGACAATAGGGTTGGCTCTGGGTAATGGCTGTAATGAATGCACATTATGCTGACCCATAGCTTGCATTCATCCTGTTAATTACCTCCAGTTTAGATTAAAAATTTTCCATGGTAACAGCACTCCACCGAGTTTCTATGGTCTTAGTTTTGCGTCAGTGCAGGTTTTAGTTTCCATGCAATTAATAAAGGAATGATGAGTATGGTGTGTACGTGTGTATGCCATGTGTGTAGTGTGTGTACCTGGCCACAGTGTGATTAATTTACTGATGGCAATGTTCACTGCTTACATGTCTTTAATACTGCTGCAGTATACAGTGGGATCGGCTGATCACAATTCACACAAGTACTAGTCTGCGAGTCATTTTTTTTAGGAGTTTGTAATTTACAACTTGTTCTCTTCTGATTGTTGGTGTTTGTGTGGGAAGTTGTGAAAGTTGTCTGGCAAGTCAGTGCCTCCATTACCAGAGCCAGACAGTAGGGGGGCCCACCCATGGAGAAGGGTTTGACCTGGGTTGTCAGGTCAACCAAGTTGCTAACATCCATGGCTGTCTCTCTTACAGAAGCTAGTGTTAAGGACAAAGATCTTGAATTAGCACAGCAAGGATGACTGTCTTATATTGGAGTCATTTTCTCTCTCTAATTTCACGGCCTCTATATCAGAGCCATGAAAATTCCTGTTAAATTAATGAATAAAAATCCTCTCTGATTGGATGGAAATGATTTAATCTGGTAGTAAAATGTAATGACCACGGGTTTGCTTGACGTGGGAATCTTGTATTCAGTCCAAACGCGGCGGTGATTACATGTGTATCTGGGCCTGTTCTACATTGATAGGGTCAGTGGTTGCATACGCTCAATCAGATGGCCAGACAAACACCGTTAAGTTAACCAACATGCACAGTAGTTGTCATCTGAGGGTTTGGCAAGATTTGCCCGTCCATAACCGCCGCGGCCGGGTGGAAAGAAGTGAAAGCAGGATTTTGTGTCGGGCTGCCGGGGCCGCTGATTGTTTATTCTCCCCATGTTGTCTTACCTCACCTCTTGCCTCATAATTTATTTGCTTTTTCAGGAGCAAATTATTCAATATGGCAGCTCCCTGCTGTCTCACTGTGCCCCGTGTCCTTGCCGCACATCTGCCATAATTGCATTAAAACTCTAATACATTTAAGGGGATGGTTTGGTGGGGGCCTTGATTATGAGAAAGAATAGGGCATATAGATTGATTCATTAGTGGGACAAGCAATTAAACTGGGGAAAGGCCATGGTGCTATTGATTTTCACATCAATCTGAGGTTCCCTGTGTGCAAGTTCTTGTAGATATGGGATCGGTGCTGTGCCAAATGTCATTCAGACCGTGCCTAGCCTTTTTTCTTTTTCTTTTTTTCTCCCTCCCCCCCCTGTCTTCTCCCAAGCTCTTAATTCTATATCCTCGTTTCTACACACACACACACGGGCACACGCACACCCCTCGTACGCAAGCTAACACTCGGTGCTTGTCAGGCATGAATGCCGGGTCCAGCGTAGTACTGGCTTGTAGATGGATGATGTCATGGGGGCGACACTCAATCCATCAGAGGGTTGAGATGGTCGGCATTTAATGACCGGTGTGCCATAATCAGAACAGGTTGACCGTACATCCAGGCTCCGGCCATTTGAATCAATAGTCACTGCCCCACAAGTGACCGATCTGAAAACGTTTCTTCATATAACAAACCTCGAGTGGTGTAGCGGGATTTTATTTTGAATCTTCCTCTCAGTTGTACAAATTCAACCTGTACTGCGCTGTTATTAGACAATGTGGAAGAATTTCCTTGGGCAGAAGTAATATGATGCGTCGGTTTTTAATTAGACTGCAAGAGTGTAGATATTTTCCCACCTCCTTTTAATATGAAACAGCCCGAATGTACCGATGTTGTTCCAGTTATCATGATGTATTTATTTGCATTTCTGAGGGATTAATTGATTAATACCAAAGTACACACAGTATGTAACATTTATCCAAATCCCTGGTTCACGCTCTAATATAAAAATCCCCGCATCCAATCCTGTGCATTGAAGTTCATTTCATGATTACCAATCTAGCTCAGGTAATTTATTATCATCATAATTGTGAAGAGGGATTTCTTTGTGTCCCCCGCCCCCTTTCAAAAAAAAAACCTCACCGGGAATTGCTTCCATTTTTGGCTTGGAAGAATACTGGAAAGCATCATAGGGAGTTACATGAGGTCCTCAGCAAACCCTGATGGATTGGACTTTGCAATGGTGTGGTCCTCAACCAATCATTCATGAAACTAGACCTTCATTAGACAACCAACACACTAACAGTAACGCACACACATGTGCACATTCTGCGAGTGCCGTGCAGCAAGCCAACAACGGCCACGCTCTCATATTATAATCATCATTATTATTATTTTTTTTTGGCCCTTCCACGCAGCAGTTTGGTATTAATTATTGTTGTGAATGTTCAAGCTGGGTGCATTTGTTATACATGATGGAGGAAGCTAATTAGCCACACAAGGTGTCTGTCATTATAAATGCCTAGATATGAATAGCCCTGACTGACTATATACAGCCGTCGCTGTGCGTTCATTTTATATTCCTAAACATCTGTCTGGGTTTTTTTGTCTAGGGTTGGTTTTTGGGGTCGTTTTAGGCATTTTGGTTGTTTTTATTTGTAGGCCTATTTATTGTTTTTGTTTGTGTTTTGTTTGTTGTTTATTTTGGTTTGTTTGTTCTTTTGTTACTCATAATTATGTTTAAATCATACATTTTACACATGTATGTCAGTTTTTAATGTTTTTTATGTTGGTTTTTCATTTTGTTCATTTTTGTTTACAGCGTTATATGTTTGTTGCATGAAATACCGTAATGTGCCCATTTGGCATAGTGCTACATGTACATGTACATTTGAGACATATTTTTTAGGTATTTTTCCTTTTATTCAGTGGATATGAATGGCATACATGTACATAGATTAGTGATTTCTCATATAAAACAAAGGTTAGAGTTGGAAGCAATAGTTCACCTACAAACAGGTCTCATATTAACTGTCAATTTTCAAAGAATCAGCTAACGTAGAAATTTACATTTTTATATGAACAAAAAGAAAAACATGGTCATGGAATTCAGAAAATCTGTTTGATTTTGCCCCATGCAATGTGGTAGATTCCTTGTGTGCAGTCAACCGTTGATTGGTGGATTAGACACATAATTATGACTGTGGTTTACAAGTGTCATTATGGGTATGCTACAGCAAGCTCTCATTAATTTTTACACCCTCTCAGTGGATACTGGAAGGCCAGTGGGATTAATAGTGAGGGATGCCTCTCTTTTTATTTCATTTGGATAGTCAGGTATCGTATGTAGAATGTATGGTTAGCATGGTGTGGGTTCCCTGCAAAAATGAATAGACTCACTCTGGTAGTACAGTATCATACTTTGGTAGCATACTGAAACAGAAATGTTTACAGATTCACCTATAGCTTACAGGGTATAAAGATGGTGATAGTAGGAACATACCGTTAAACATTTTCTGCCTGAAATGCTGTATTTATCCAGAAAAAAATATAACCGGAGACCAAAATTATTTTCAATCCTTAAAAGATCTTAAGAAATACTGTGGCCGTTTTTCATTGTTTTCTCAAAAAGTGGGCACCGTATGGGACTGAAATGTTCACAGATGACTGTTATTGTATCGTCCTTGATATTTTTGCCCATGAATCTGTATTTCTTTGACAAAAAACAAAGTATGATATTACCTTTAATAGAATCCAACCGAAAA
Source organism: Astropecten irregularis (assembly GCA_963971285.1). Taxonomy (NCBI): domain Eukaryota; kingdom Metazoa; phylum Echinodermata; class Asteroidea; order Paxillosida; family Astropectinidae; genus Astropecten; species Astropecten irregularis. Next base: position 18,592,145 of record OZ020246.1, on the reverse strand, counting down.
AACTGAGCTTGCCTTTCGTTCACACGGTTTGGAAAGGTTTTTTATTTTTGTGAAGTAGGAGTGAACTGAGTCCAAACAAACACTCACGGATGGTTGAGATACATTATTCCCATGGTAACAAAATTGCACTTGACTTTTAACCAAGTAAATCTGTGCGTTGCGTATTACTTTCACTATTACTTATACTGTATCTCTGTCCTGCCTAGCTCCAAGATATCATACGCTGACCACATTTTTAATCAGTGTTTGTTAAATGTGAATTCCAATGGAATTAGACTGCAAACATTCATGATTCATCGTCATGCTGAGATGCAATTTACTTCTTATGTTAGAACAATTTTAATGTTTTTGTAAATTGAAAGTGAAACTTTGTGTGTGGGTAAAATGATATGATGCAACATTTTGCAACACAAGTTTTTGAAGAAACTATTTTGGAATTAAGACCTGGACTTGAACTTTTAAACATTTTTTAATTTAATTTCCCTCCAAGTTTTTCAGTTGATTAAGTCAAACTGTGGAGCGCCAGGACCCATGGACTGGATTATTCTTCCAGAAACCTTCGGCATGGACTTGAATGTGTGTCCATCAATTTGGTCACGTAATCCGGGGCCAAATATGTTTCTCTCTTTGGGTTATTAACCAAGGATCGGTCCCATAATTGAATGGCGAGGTATTACGTGCCTCATGTGACTAGTCAGCAGTGAAACAGAGCCTTGGCCATATCCTTGTAAAATTGGAATCTAATAAAAAACCAACAATTGACTCTTGGCCATCTAAAATCAGTCATGTTTTCCTACCTTATGAGGAAATTAAACAATTGCAAGAGACTGATTTGCTAGGGTGGGAAAAAGGTCTCGCTGTGTGAATCTGCATCGTAATGAGCAATCAGCGCGGATGCAGTCTCTGCATTTGGTTTTTTTTTTTTTCTTGGTTCTTCAGGTTTTTTTTGGTTTTGGAAGTTTTTTTCGTTGGAGGAACGGATCTCGGTGAAATCATTTCATTTGTAGCCACATCACACGGGCAATAATTTGCCCGGCCCTTCTTACCTGGTTGATTTTGCATTTGATGGGCCCCGGCATCGTGTGGGCCGTCAGTTGCCATGAGACCTTTGCCGAAGTTTGGACTGACGATTTCCGACAGGTAGGATTGGGCATAAATTGTGGAATTTGTTGTTGCAAATAACTGACGAAAGTGTCAATGTATTCACAGTTTGCCATCTGTCATTTTACTTATTACTGGCGGGCTGAAAATAATATCCAGTTTGGGTTTTTTTCCCGTTCTTGTTTTTCTTGATCAAGGAGCTGAAATTCATTAAACTCGCATTCGGCAGAATTGACTTTCCTTGCAGTCAATATGAAATGATTGTCATGGTTTACTCAGGATGAATCGGGCTAACATTTTTAGATATATATATCTGTTCCTTGTGTGATAATGAAGCAATCAATAATCATGTGGCCCAGTTTATTATTACAGTATATGATTTGATGTTCATATGAAGCCTAATGTAGGGAATATCTCGGCCAGTCACTTCAAGCCTCTTGTTTTTGAATCTCTCAAGCTCTCTTATTACCTTTGTGGAGATCTTCAAGTAATACTATTTCAAGTTGTACATTATTGGGCTTCAGTATTTAGCTTGAATCTCAGAAGAATATATTTCTTGGTTTTGCATTCTTGTATGCTCAAAACTATTCTAAGGAAGGTAATGAGTAATTTGTATGATGTTGAAATGACGTCAGAGATTGAAGCTGTGAAAGACGTTTCAGAATTTGCTATAATCTAGCTGACCTATAATCTAGCTGAACTTTGGCGTGGCATTCTTAAACTCCAGACAATATGACAACTGAAAGATTGCCCCACTTTCGGTAGTTTATTTCTGGCTTATTTTTGAGGGTGCTTTTTTTCTGTGACTGGTTTGATGGGGGTAAACTGTCATGGCGATGATGGGTGACCTGACTTCCTCCCATCACGGCTAGATAGAGGTACACCCTGATCTCTTAATCAATATCACAATTGAAACTGTACACCAAACGGTAGCACCTGCTCGGCGGGCAGCTTCCTGAGAGACGTACTTCAACCCTCCCACACTCCAGACCTGATTTCTTTTTCTGCCGTTCGTTGTCAGTTGAGCCGTTGCTCCGCGTTACGTCTGTGCGCATCACTGATCATCCATCGTTACTGCTCATTTTTGTTTTTTCTTCTTTTGCCCCTTACCTACCACCTCAGTTTTCTGTTTTTATCCGCTCACTTCTCTCTCCACCAACCCCTCTTTCCCCCCCTCCACCTCCCCCTTCCTCCCAACCTTACCATTGCCACTCTTGCATCTTAACCTATTTGTGGTCCGGGGGAAGTTGATTATCATGCAAGAGGGAGCGGGGTTTACAAGTGCTAAACAAGGAGCATTCTTAAATGCACTCTGCCTCAATTTGGCCACAAATTGAACTTGTACATGTAACACCCCAAGTGCTGCATGGTCATACATGAATTTCACTGCTGGCCTATTTGGGCTGTGGAGTTGGCAGTTTTGAATTGATTGGCGCAAGCGTTGCTGCATATGTTACCGCTAATCTAGGTGTATCTTGTATTGCCACTCAGTCGCACGTCGCATTTGCGAGGGTAGTTTTTCTTTTCCTTTTTTCTTTTGGTTGTGTGTAGGCCCTGTTTAAGCACTCTGCTGATTTCGGCTGTCATAGAATCATCAAAATGGATTATTGTTGTTTTGTCACCGTGAATTTCTCAACTCCCTCACCCCCCCCCCCCCTCCCCCTTCGGTCTTTCTGACTATGAAGTGTTTTCTTTGGAGCAAGTTATTACCAAGTGCGATTTATTCATGGCCACTATTCAGTCTTGTCATGCATTCTTGACTTCAATCCATACATTTTCAGGTTGAAATAACAGTTTTCAACCAGTTAATCATATTCGGCAGTGTTGGGTTACATTGAGCTAAAGTCTAAAGCGGTAAAAAACTCTACCCGCCGGCCGCTTCCACCAACAATATTGAGGTCACTCACAATCAAAAGTTTTCTCCGCCGCCATGACAAGGCATTCCACATCTTGTCATCTTGTGATTCTTGCGTAATGAATACAAGTCGGAGGTAGTTTTTTCTTCTTTTTTTTAGGTCAGAAAGCATATTGGCAGTTTGGAAGAGAGAGAGGGGGGGGTTGTTTCGGGTTGATGCTGACAATGATGTTTGTGCATCGCTCTGATCAGCCTGGGCTCAAGACGACCATCACACGACCCGTTCATCTCACCAGATAACTCTTGTACCTGTTACATCTATACTCGGGACAAGCGTAGCCTGGGGGATGGTAGAGCCATATAGGATCCTGTGTCTCAACATCACAGCCCATCCAATGCATTATAGATAATAACTGATCAGGCTCGGATCGGAATTCTCAAGTGTTCCTGGCTCATGACAGTGTGGGAGGACGATCCTGAGAAATAATGGAGTTGATCTTTTTCCCCTCTTCTCTATTTTTTTTCTCTTTTGAATGACGTGAATAACAGCAACCTCGATTGCTTTAATGAACTTTATGGCCCGGAGAACTCAGCGGATTTTTTTTTTTTTTTTAAAGCTTGATGGTCAAGTGACAAAGGTATGAGAGGGAGTCGTGGTTTAGTGAACCTGATTATTTGGCCAGGACCCGGGACTGATTTCTTTTTCCCATCACAGAGTGAATCTGCCTTGCTTTAGGCCCGAAGGCATTGTCCGAGATGAAATAAATTTCCTTTTGGATTCTTGCGTGATGCCCATTCTCTCTCCTGGTTCGGGGGGGTTGGGCCCCGGAGCCCGATGTCATTCCTACTGCCGTTATTGTGTGCTTTGAAGAAACCTCCCAGCCATATTCATCAGCCAATAGCGTGTTTGTGTATTCCGACTAAGCAAGAGGTTTACGGGAGGGATTTCATGTAACCACTGACTCTAAGATGGCCAGGAGGCTGGGGATCTAGTCTGCTGATGAAACAAATTCCAAAATTAGGACGCTTCTAAATGGCTTCTTTTTTTTTTCTCTCCCTCTATTATTATTATGTCTTTTCCCCCCTCTCTATAATGCCTGTAAATCACTTGTAACTAGTTTATTGCTGGTCATGAAAGGTCAGCCCGTACATTTACCTCTGCTGTCATATTTATAAACCCAAAACTTGTCCAATTCCGACAACAGGTTCCAGAGTGAAACAAGTTGTTTACCGATTCTCTCCTTTTTGTGTATAATGAAGTTAATTCTGCTTGTTCATACCTGGATTCTAATTGAACACAGTTGGCCGGGGCCCCGTGGGACCGTCCCTGAGACCCCGCCCAATTAGACGAGGGGAAGTCGTAGCACTGGGGTAGGGTCCCACAGGAAAGCGGCAAGGGGTTGACTGGGCTCTGATTATATGCTCTAGGTAGGACACCTGTCTCGTAAGATTTACCGTGAGAGTATGCAGAGCCAGAGATAGTGCGGTAAATGGTTGATGTCCATTGCCGCGGTTCTGACCGGTTTATAATATGCCGCTGTCCCCCCCCCCCCCCACGGAAGTCTTGTAATGGGAACACGTGATGGGTGTCAATTCTGTCACAGTGTGGACAAAGATCCTGGTCTGGATTGTCCACTCTTTGACCATCAGCTCCCCCCTCCCTCCTCCCCCTCCCTCAGTGAAGTAGTGGACCATGATCTGTATCCCGTCATCCTTAGGGAGAGGCTCTGATTAGCCACAAATCTCTTAACTCAGCAGGGCCTGAATCTAGGTCAGGAGGCTCTACATTTACATGTTACTACTCCCAGGCAGGCCACAGAGATGACCAATAAACTTTGATTTTCTGCTGAAAGATTCATCATACCCCAGTTATACAAAAAACTCTTGTCAAAGCTGTAGAAGAGCCTACATGTACATGTATTTCAAACAGATTTTTTAATTCCATTCAAAAGTGTTCTCATATTATTCAGGCATGCAACTTTTCCTCTTTTTTTCACTTCACTCTTATGCCATTGAAAAATGAGAAACACTGTATAAAATATGGTAAAAATTGGAATTTTCTCCTTTTTTTGTTAAGTCCAAGTTGCATGCCTGATTATTGAAATGCATAAGATGACACAGTAGGTGATTGCACAGTCATCCTCTGTAATTTGCCCTTTGTTTTTTTTGCATAAAATTATAATTTGTGGCACTTCAAAGTCTTTTTAGAACTCAATGCATGAGTCAGAATAATGTATCGATCGGCGATGGAGGTTTTTTCGCCTTAACCATTTCCCAGCGAGAACGCCTACCGTAATTAAGATGAAAATAGCTGAACTGTGCCGGAATAAAATGTGAGACCTTGAGGTATGGTCTTGTGCATAGTTGCGTATATTGCCGAGGCTTCCGCAGTCCCCCATCCTGGTTTTTTTATTTTAAATGGATGTGTAGTGGGCATATCCAGATTGCTATCTGCCAATCAGATGATAGGCAGGTAGTCAATACATGGTTGTTGAATTAAGTCCTTTTTATTACAGGCCACTGACTTTGTTCCGCTGTCTTGTTTTCATCATCTAGTTGTGGGTGTGTTTGTCTGTTTTTCTGTGTCTTGAGTTGTCTTTAATTTTTTTTTTTTTTTTGAACAGGAATGCAGGTTTTTGTCATGCATCTTATTCAGTCTTATGAATTATTGTGTATGGTATAAATATATAAAATGCCGTCATACAGCTTATTTTTGTGATATTGGATTTTCAGATATAATTTGTTGTTGTTTTTTAAGAGAGAAGCAAATTTATTGAATTTGTTTTTTTTTACAAGATGAAACTTTTGACAGATTAATTTGTTTTCTATTGAATGTTAGTGCCTGGCACCTATTCACATTTGATATCCACCTCTTGGGAGTCGGATGTCCCGTAGCCATCTTGGTTTCTCTCCCATTCTCATCATCATATTATAGAGTAATTACAAGCGCAGCTCATTGGGTCTGCATCCCCTCTCAAACTGCAACTTCATTCAAATTACTGATGACAGGGGCCCCAGACTTGCTGTGTTTAATCGGATGGTGGGAAAAGTACACGCCAGCTCCTCAGGACCTGGGCCCCTCCGAAAGCCTTCAGGATTGTGAAAAGATGACATGAAAGGGCAACAGGGTTTAGCTGGGGCTTAACTTTCACCCATTCTTCCCCCTGTAATCCCTCTCTGTTTTCAGTGGGGCTAATCCTTCTTTGTCTTTGTTCTTAGCTGAATTCCGAGGAGGGCTGGGGCCTATGGCAATGTGCTGACTGGATTAAAGACCTGGCATTCTGATGCACAAGGAGCCTGTTGAGAGTCATTTAGAGAGAGAGAGAGACAAGTGAAGTGAAGCCCGTTCTCCCCCCACCCAACCTTCGATGCTGTATCCTCCCAGGGTGTTGCACTCTAGTCCTGGATTAATTTGTTACCCGTCCTGAAAGGCACCGGTGTTGTCCAACTAGCTAGCCCGGATGAAATAGCCCATGACAGGTATGTCTATTGAAATACTCTCCTTGGTTTGTAAACCTTTTCATGTGCATAATAAACACTGTGGACTCTTTGGATTGCTTTCTTTCATACATGGTAACAGTAAATTCCTCCAAAGTCTTTTTTGTACACTTTAGTCATTCCTGATGACACACATAATATGAAATACATGTGAATAGGATTGATAGACCTTGTAACTCCTATATGTAAAGGACGGAATATATTATCATAAGATTGGTTTGTTCTTAGGAAATCGGCAGTTTGATAAACCCCGCATTTCTCATTGTTAACTTATGAAAAAAACCTCTAATCCGGCAAACTGTAATCTTCTGTAATCTTGTCTGAATGGGAGTCATTGAATCTGAGTCATCCATCACTTCACTTTCATTCTGTTCATCAGGGGGTGTCCAATTGGTCAAGCATATATCTCTCCTGTCCTGGTCTTTTGAATAATTCCCCCCCCCTCCCCTCCTTATTCTCCCCCAGAGTCTGTCCCAGAAATACACAGAACTTAAAACTGATAGATAAATGGGAATGAGACTATAAAGAGCCATTTGCAATTCTTTCCACAGACTCAATTTTTGTTTTATATTGAGGAAATAAAATAAATTTTCTCCTTAATACCTCGGCTGCCTAGAGACAGTCATTTATTTGACAGTGCTCAGCTAGTCCTTTTGAATGCTTCTCCCCTTCCACCCAGTGACACAGCTCCAAGATAACATGATATTTATGCATACATATCCATTGCCCTTGACCCTATTCCCATTTCAAAGAGATAAACACATTCCAGTCGGGGTGGAAAGCTAGAGCTGCAGTATGCAAGACAAGCCCCCCAAACCCCACCACTCTCTTATTAGTAATTACTGATGGGCCGCGCCTGCCTGCACTGTGTGTTGTGTGTAGCCTATGTTCTTGCCTGACCAAGTTGGGGCACGGTGTACAGTATTGTTTCCCTCTCCTAGCAAATTACACCCTGCTTGACTAGACCAATTGTCTCTCAACCAACCACCAGCCAGCAAAATCACTGGATACGTAGGCTTGTCTTTGAACTTTTTTTTTCTTTTCCCTTTATGTCTTTCTCTCTCTCTTTTTCCATATTTTTTTTATTTTTTTATTATTGGGGTCTACTGGTTTGGTGTTGTGAATAGCCGATTTCCAGCTCATTAAACTGGCCTATTCAGTCAGCTGTTGACTTTGCATCCCATGACAAAGTCACACAGGGGCCGTTCTGTTGGGTATCACCATGCAAGTTTGTTTCTATTCACTGTGGTGAAGGGATGTATACATGTTCTGCAGACAAGGATTCTTCCGAGTCTAGTTTTTGGGACTCTCTAATGTCTTGACATGTTGAGAAAGAGATCTGAGTGAGTACAATTTCACATTCAGTACGTTGTGTATGGGGGGAGATATGTAGTGTAAATAAGTCACAAGTTCCTGGTGGAATAGGGGCATTTTATATGTGCACTCCACTGGTTTTGATGTTAATAAGGATTACTGTTTGTGTCTGTGGAAGTATTGAAGGCATTGGGGTCTGATGTAGTTAGTTAGTGCCATGCTTGTACATGCACACCATTGTGTACGTGTTCTATGCAAGTATTAGTATTACGCACACTCACACACATCGGTGCATAGACACAGGCAAGGTCAAGTTTGGGGTTTCTTTTTTCTTTTTTTCCATTAACAGTCCGGGCATATTTGTTTCATTGTACGAGTCCATTTTTTGCCTCTCCTGTTTGGCTCTTTGTGATCGTGCGACACCATTGTCTTTCTCCCGGAGGGAAGCTTGTGAGCTGCAGCCATGCGTACCTGTATGGGGTAATACACTCTTTATGCGTAGCCAATCACCGTTCACAACTCACTGCCAATGCTCTCTAAATTGAAAATACCTTGTTAATCAAATTTGATGCCAGATTTCTATTAGAAGTTTGGGTTTTTTTTTTCCCCTCTCCTTTCTCTCTCCCCTACCCTTCATTTTTTTCTTTCTCTTGTGCGTGGAACGTGTACACGCACGTTTTGTTTGTCCTGAACAGTTTGCTGAACTGTTGAAATTGATCACCCTGTCAAAAAAACAGTGAAAGAAAACAAAGCAAACTTTAAATTCCGAATCAAATGGGCTATGGATGCATAATTTATGGCATATCTCTGGTTTTTTTTACCCCCATTTAACTTAAAAACATGGCATTGTACAATTTCTTCATTAATCAACTTCAGATAAGCTTTTGACGCAGGATAATGTGTATTGTAATGGGGTCGGTAACATACATACAAAATCAGAAATGGACATTATGCATCGATATATTTCATATCCGGTTTTGTTGATGAGATATGCGGTCTTTTTGACTTTGCACAGTTTACATTTTTTTTACACTTAAAGTACAAAACATTTCGTGTAGGTAGCCTACATTATTTTTGTCCCAATTAAAATCATGAAATTGTACAGAGATCGCTGCTGCGATGAAGGACTTGTATGGCTTTTTAGTTCATAGTAATTGGAGGATTGAAGATTTTTTGAACACACTGTTTGTATTGTTGTGTGAGTTGAGTATTTTCAGTGAAACGCTTACATATTCATAGTGATGTCACTCAGTGATTATATGACAGTGAACCTGCATGCATTTGAAAATTTAAAACAAGTTCTTGCCAAGAAAAGGAGAGAAACTTAAAGCCATGAAGGCACAGATAAAGCCCAGACATGTAGTGTATGTGGAAAAAAACATTGTCAAAAACAAACCCCCCAAAAAAACTCTTATTCACATTTGCTCAAATTTGTCCAGGATGACTTTGACATTACGCATGCCAAGAGAAAATCAATGGAAAAGCCATAGTATGGCTAGTAGTACTGGCAAACATCAGCCTGTTTGAATAAGGGAAATGGATTGGTAATATCCATATGGCGCTGGCTGTGAGTTTTCTTGGACATGTGGTAGATAGGTCTGAGTCCAATGTCTCCGCTGCAAAAACAATCCAGGAACTGTTGAGTTGATCACAGTCCTGGCCAACATGGATCTGTTGATGTTTCCCCCACCCACAGTGACAATTAGACAACATTCCAAACATCAAAATGTCGCAGTTAGAAACCATGGATTACCTCATTCGTATTTTTGTGAATATCGCCTGAAAACGGAAGATGAAAAAACCCTGGAAAAAACGCGCTACTGTTGGGTGTGGCGTCCTCAGACACAAGGCACTGGCTTAGTGAACTTCTTTAATCAGCACAATGAAGATGAGGACCTCTTAGTCTTAACAAGTTAATTGTTCAAATGCCATTCACTGCCAGACACAGGAACTTGGCAGTGAATCAGCGAGTGTGACATGCCCATCCTGACAAGGGGGGAGGGGAGGGGGGCAAAGGAAGGGAAAGTCGGTGTGCAGACAATACATGCAATGCCCTCTCTTCCCCCCTACTCTATGTGTCTCTCATGTAAGGTCCCCCCTCTTCCCTCCCCCTGCCCCAACCTCCTGACAAGCGGTCACTGATGATGGTCACTGATGATGGTCGAATCTTGGCCATGGGCTGCCTCTAGGCCTCAGGTGTCCAGCAGCCCTGCGGGATATTTATGTCAAAGTGCATTGGCCTGAGCTTGAGGACACAGCAAGCTAGCTAACTGTCTTGTGGTCAGACCTGTGAATTGACATGAGGCATGGATATTATGCCGTGAGTGCCAGACCAGTCAGTGTGAAACCCTAAAGGTGTCAGTCCTACCTCCCTCCCCTAACTCCTCCCACTCCAAATCAACCTTGAATCAGTAATTGCCTGGCTGGAATCCTATGAGGTGCACTTGGATTTGTTGTCATGGGTCATTCTAATGGGTTCCTCAATGGGTTTTACTCCTCTCATTCTACAATTTCCCCCTTGATTACTAGGCCTTCACCCGTCATATTTACAAAGTCCAGAAGTGGAACCCCTTAGAACTAGTTCAGAGGAGGATGAATCAAGCATTGATCATCATGAGTAAACTTGGGAATTAATTTGTGGCCTGTAAACTGCATTCTCAGTTGGCCCCATTGCCAAGACATGACTTTGAAGGTTATTATTATACGCACATCTAGCAGGGAACCAGACAGCTCATCGTGATGCAATTGTTGGGTAGACTTTTCCTGACGCGAAAGTCATCATTCACTTTAGGGGAAAGGTTACTCTTAATCCCCGTTTCTCTAACATGTGTCTCCCTAAGTGCATTAAATGCCAATGACATTTTAATTCTTGGAGGAAATCTTGAACCTTTGAACCCAGGGCTTTTTTTTTTCTTGTTTTAATTGGTGAATCATTCAGTTCTGCTCTCAACACTTCGTATTGTTTTCACTCGCATATTGATTCTGTCCAGGCTCATTGTGGCGTTGTTCGGGCAGCCACTTTAAAAACGCTCCGATTCTGTCAAAGATTATGCATGATGATATGTATCTGCTGTACTGCATGACCAGCATTGGCCAGGTAACCAACCCCTGGCTGGTGATAGTAACCAGTACATTCCTCTGTACAGTCAATTAGATATGCAAGGTGAAAGGTTTCAGACTCTTGTAGCCTAACTGCACAATTTCAAAATACACGCGACTTTATAGACGATAGGCAAATGCTTCGGCTGGAAGTCTTAGAACAGCGGAAAAGTTCTATTACTTAATACTAATAGGCTAAGTGCTGCTCTCCGTTATATACATGCTATATTGACCTGCATCAGACCACAGTCATAATGCCTGTTTTGTTCAAGGTGTTGGGGGTAGAGTGATAACCATTGTTTCAAACAATAATAATAATAACAAAAGTTCTTTAGTCCATTCCACAATTAGGAATCCTTGACCACTAAAACTCCCTTAAAAGAAAACAAAATGGAGGATTAGAGTTGTGTTATCACAACAGTGGGCTCGACCTTAGCGGTCGCCCGGGTGCCAAATGCGACTCAAAAAAGCGGCGGGCGAGTCAAAACCCTTCTCTCGGTAGTCCGGCGGGCGACTCAAATTTTGTTGAAATAAAGTGTAGAAAACAAAATATTCCTATGCCCGGCCGCTTATTTTTTAAACATTGACTAAAAAAATACGCCGCCGAAAAGAAAACTTACGCTGCCCGGCCGCGATATACATGTTCCGTACCGTCCAAAAATCCTACCCCGTACGGCAGATCTTCGGAACCGACCGAGCCTGCACAGTGCACACACACAGTACGTACGGTGTGTATGTAGTCTTTGCCCACACGTGGTCGAGACTGGTGCACGTTGTTTTGATATCGTAGCTTTTACGTGTGGCCGTGTGGGTCGGATACCAGTCGTAGAATATTCGAGATTATGACCATGCTGACTGCACGATGCATCGTGTTTACATCTTCTCTATGCATTCGTCGCCCTAGGATTTTTTCTCACGACGTTTGTTTTTAGATCAAGCACATGTACGTGAAAAGTGTGTTTCTTCTTGGACAAAATTACCGACTGAAATTCAAGTAAGATGTAGCTGATCACGAAAATGCGCTTTACGGTACGGTCAGAATATTTGTAATTGTACGGGGATCTCGCAACGATACAAATAACAATCGTGACAATGCATACATCGTGTTTCATGTCGGTGTTCATGACATTGTCGGAAAAAAAGATCGCGCTAAGATTTGCTTGGTCTGTCATGTCGGTAGAAATAGCGCAAAATAAAATTTGGCACCCTTAAAAATAGCGGAAATCAGCTAAAAGTCGGGGTGTTCTGGAAGGGTCTGGTCAATTCAGTTGTAACTTTTAAGCACGCCACACCTGGCGTGGCGCCCCGGTACGGTACTCATCAACAGCCATTACGCAGCATACTTCCGGGTTCTTGATTTCTTATAATATTAAATTGCAGGTATTATACCCGGCAATGTTATACTCGTTTTACAAGTAATCTTCTAATATTTCCAATAAACTGATTTGTATTAATTAAACCAAAATAAACATATAATTAATTGTTTTAAATAATTTTTTTTCAAGTGCAAGAAAACATTTGCTAGCGCAAAACTGAAGCTGATGTGCACTTTTGTTTATATATAAGTGTTGACTTCCAACTTTAGTTGTGATTGTGTAATATATTTGCAATTAGCGTACATTTTTATCAATTTAATTATTAAACAAATACTGACATTTGGTTGAATGATTCAACTAGATATGAACTCTAAAGTATAACGTAGTTACCAGTAACACTTTTTTGCCGAAATTGAAATAACAATGTCTTTTTATCAATTTTAAGTTTGATTAAAAAAATAGCATAAAACATATGCGGGCGAGTTAAAAAACTGGCGGACTACCCAAAACTCTGGCTGGGTAGTCCGGCTGGCGACTGAAAAAAAAAGTTAAGGGAGAGCCCTGAACACATTTCAAGGAATTTGTAATCAGCGAGCCAGCAAAGTGTAACCTTCCCATACACACCCTCTCAGCTGGCTGGCCTGACTTGGTTCAATGATGTCCAAGTTGTAAATCCTTGTTTACTTGTATTGGCCCAGTTTTTATTTTTGTGTGGGGGGGGGGGACTAGCTTTGTAATTAAATGAAGTGAAGACAGATTGATGAAACATGAAAGGTAGAGAAAATTGAAAGGGAAGAAGCAAAGAGAAGGAGAAGTTTTTTTTAATGAGTTTATTGCACCTGATACAGACCACCCAGTGCTGACTGCAAATTGGCCCAGTTCACCTTACCAGAAGCAGAAAGACCCAAACTCCCAGCAAGGTTATTCCACTCCTCAGCAACAAAGTAGGCCCACAAGGACCAACCGCTGCATATAAAGACAAACAGAAGACATCAAAAGATGAGGTCAGGGGTCAACGCTGTCTCTGCTTGTGAATAAAGCCCCAGATTAATAGGGTACCAGGGAATGGAACATATGTTTGATCAAATCTGACATGTACTCCTGAATGGCTGTTGTAATACTAGATATTTAAAGAAAAAGCCACTAAAATTAAACAACTGAAAACCAAAACAGCTTTGTTTGTTTTTTAACAGACAAAATGGAATAGTTACAGTTTTCAGAATTCCCTCTCCTTGTTTTGCTATAGACCAATAGTCAATACACATGCTGATGGTCAAATCAACCAAACAATTTTGACTTGCTAAAAACTAGGATTTCAAATGACATTAACACTATTTAGCATTGACCTAAATGTTCAGAAAATTTGACTGTGGCGATTTTCCTCATGGCGCAGCAATTTCAATGAAATATGACATGAACAAAAAAAAGAGGCTCTTTTCAGGATTTGCAAATAAGTGGATTCTGAAATGTATTCAAAGCCAAAGGAAAATCTTTTAAGAGACCCTGTGCATAACTAAGGAAATTGGATTCCCGTTAAACAGAAAGCAATCACGTTTTCTTGGTTGGAAGTCTTTTCATCTCCCCCGGAATAAATTAAGGCCTTTGTAAGTGGAATAATCAAGCGACATTAGCGTCTCCAGGACTGGGCTTTTATGCCTTAGATTGTAAGGATTAGTCGTTTATGATGACATTTCTTAAGGATTTGTTTCTGTCCGTTGGGAATTCTTGTCATCCATTTGTGGATGTACCATAGCTCAGCCTGTTTAAAAGTCTGCACTTGCATTTTTCTTGTTTTTGATGTGTAGCAATGACAATTACATTTCATCTACAGTGTATGTGGAGGTAGGAACATAAAACAACTGTCATACAAGTGATTACCATACCATGATTCAAAATCTAGGCCTGCAATATTGCAACTTTTGGAAAGGGCAAGACCTCTTCCAATAGGAAAATGCACACATGCACGCACAAAGAATGCATGCCGACTGTATAGAGAAATAATTGTCAATTTTTTCCATGTGATTTACATGTAGTTTGATGTGTAGTTTTTTGTGGATCAGTTTTCATGATCAAGAGAACCAGAGGTGTAACTCTGCATACATGTGTTATTAAACACACACATGTTTCCTTGCCATACATTATTACAACAACAAAAATTGTTAGCTGTTTTAAATTTCCCATGATGTGCAGTTCTCATAGCAAGGACTTGTCAGGTCTTTTGTTCTTGCTTAGAACTGGAAAATCTTGTGTTATTTTGTCTGGGAGTAAGATGTTGCAAATATTTCACATGTAGAAGTGTCTTTGATCCTTCAATGTACGTAACTCATGAGGCATTTTGTAGCAAGTGTTGGCACTATATATGTATGTATGCATACGTGTATGTTCTTTCATTTACCTCTTGCCTCATTACTCAGAATATTACTTAATTATGACAGTGTCTATATTTGTAAATGGCGGCCTTCATTCCACATTAATCCGTTAATTATTCATCCGTGCCTATGTGCTAATTAGCCTATCCAGACCAGGGTAAATATTTCATCAGCACTTGCGTGCAGTGCATTGTTGAGTCGTTGTTACCTGGTGCGGACGGGAGTTTTTTTTTTTCCTTTCCAAGTGTGCATGTGTGCGAAGATTGGCCTTTGGGTCACATGACCCGGGCAGCGGGAGGGTTAGAAGAATAAGAGGCCGTGATCGCAGTGATCACTGAGAATGCAAACAAAGAGCAAAGAAAAGTAGGTTAATGTAATCAAGTGGGTTAATGGGGCGCCCCTGCTAATGACATACCATGGTGTGTTGCAAGGCTAGATTTGACACCTGCAAATCATCCAGATGGATCCAACTTAGTGCTACAGTTACACTGATAGGTGCTTGCAATTTTCAGCATGACATGCTGTGTTGTCTGGAGAAAGCCAAACAGTTTTTTTCTCACCCTCTCATTGTGCTCCTGGGTTCATTTTTTAATCCCGTGCTCGATCAGATTGATAATAGTTTGAAGCAGAGTAGTATTAGTATGCTGATGTACGACTGAATTCTTTTTCTCCTTTTTGTAAGATCCCTGCATTTGAGGATTCTATTCAAACTATTTGCAGTCACTCATGCTTTTTGTTCATGGATGCACATACTATGGATTTGACAACTTGACATAAAAGTACTTCTGCCTGTTCAGTTTAAGCCATGATTGGTTTCGATGTTTTGGGCCATCATGAAGTTAAGGGAAAGAAAATGGAACAAAAAAAAAGGGGAGGGGGTGGAGAAGAAAGGAACCTGTTGCCAAAAGGCTAATAGAGAAGGAAAGGACAAAATTACTCTCTGCAACCTGCCTGGGGTAATTTGTACAGACCGTAACGCTAATTTCCACTTGTTTAATTTGCAATTTTCCTTGACTGTTCCCCCCCTTCTGCCTGTCATGAGTGGCTGGGTTGGGTAGAAGCAGACCTATGACCCGCGCTAACCCAGATACTGAGGTGGCAGTTTGTACTTGCTTTCCTGTTGTTCCATCTCGGTTGGCACAATTAGATTAAGACGGTGTCTAGGGGGGCTTGCTGGTACCAATACACACACATACATACGTACACGCGGACACGCTCATACACATGCGATAACCTGACTAGCCCACGGCCTATCTTTAGGACAATACCGTATTGATTATAGTTTAGTGGGTAGACTTCTCCTTTGGAGCTGGAGGCAGGCTACCCAGCATTGGTAGACTCGATATGGCTGGGTATACATAGGAAATAATTCAGGTAGTTGGCAAGGTTTGACACCGGAGGGCAGAGTCTTTCAAGTTTTTTGCAGAGGTACATCGTACAAACTTAAAATGTTCCATCGACTGCTCACTTTTTGCCCCCATTGATTTCTGAACAAGTTTTCCTGAAGTGGTCATCTGTGATAGACAGGGCACAGAGTAAAGGGTCCATATAGTGGACAAGATGATCAATCTAAATTGTGCAAAAGCTGCTCGGGATTGAATCTCTTTTAAATCGACTTTGCATGGAAAGCCATCATCTTCACATAAGTTGTCTATTCATTATGTCCTCCTTACAGCATCACGTCAACACATTTGATCAAGCTTCCCCTATCGTCTGATAAATTTGTGTCCAACTTGAACCCTCAGCTGCACAAAATACGACTCGGAAACATTAACTAACATCTCCATTTGACAAAGATTTATTTGACATCGTTCTGGAAAAGAGTACATGTGGAAGCAATATTAAAGATTTTAATGTCATTGGCAAAATATGCAATTTATTCCGTCTTGGTGCGGACGGTTGATGTAGCGTATTAAGCAGCCCATAGGAATAGCTTCTTTTCCCTTCTTTTTTTTTTTTTTTTTGAGGATCTGTCAAGGGACTCTTCAAAGCCCAACATGCTGATGAGGACAGACGAGGCCCATTTGCAGTCCGGGTTTATTCCAGTGCATTTTTTTTAAAGGCCTAATCTTCTTCTCTTGTTTGGCCTGTGAGGGGTAG
Organism: Astropecten irregularis; assembly: GCA_963971285.1. Taxonomy (NCBI): domain Eukaryota; kingdom Metazoa; phylum Echinodermata; class Asteroidea; order Paxillosida; family Astropectinidae; genus Astropecten; species Astropecten irregularis. The sequence goes on along the minus strand of OZ020246.1, from coordinate 18,575,493 downwards.
ATACATCTTACTGATTAGCGAAATGTCAGGCCAGGCAGGCACTTGAAACCCTCCCCCCCCCCCACGCTTAATGGAAACAATTATGCAAATGCATATTTCCATATCTGTGCATCACTGCATGCAAGTAGTTAGTCACTACTTTCCCCCTCCTCCCCTCCTTTCTTTCTTTCTTGTGCCTCGGTTCTTTCTCATCCGTGGTCATTACTGGGGCAGCGTCTTACAGCACACGCTGAATTCCAGCGCTGCTAAGTGTACGGCCTGCAATCATATACCCGCGATTAGAACTTGATACCCGGGTCCTATAAAACAGTGCACGTTGGTCCTATGCAAGAGTCCAGCCCCTCAGCTCCCCGTGCCAGCCCATGATATTTTCCCTTGTAATGCTTTTGCATAGCAGATTGTGTAGATGAGTGGAAGTTGATCAGTGCTGGGGAGAAACTATTAGTCATTCTTGTCCACATGGGGTTTAATGACCCTATGACATTAGCAGTCCTGATCAGCCGCCTGCCAACATTAATTTCTTGTACAGAGGCTCGTGTATGCATTCATTTAGTTGGCTCTCAGTCAGTGGCTTGTAGCCGGGAGAGAGAAAGAAAAAGTCGGGCAGGCTCTTGCTGAGTTAAGAAATTACAGTGCTTTAGTCCGTTTTATAGCTGGTGGCGATTGGTGTGTTTATACGCTTGCCGTAGCATCGGGATAGTGAGTTGTTGTTACTCGGTCTGTTGGGAAGATCATGACGGTATAACCTGTTGGTCACTTTGTGTGCTGTGCACTGTATCTGAGGCTCAGTCACAACAGCTAGCGGTCACCCTGGTGGTGACACAGCAAGTAGCATCACGGCTGGAGGTCAAGAGTTCGGAGGTCACATTGTCAGGGTTCAATGTCAGGTAGGAAGAAGGCTTCATTCTCTCTTTTACTAATACTAGTACTAGTAGTCATGATTTGAATTGCTTCCTTCTCACATACTGTATGTAGGTTCATATGGTCATGTACTTGGTGATACAGTAGTCTGTCTGCATTCATGTGCCCACGGTCGCTGTGTCTGTAGGGTCCGCTGAAGTTATAGCACGCCACCACATGTATGCCTGGGTCATTTACACTGTGTAGACGGACCTACATACGGCATACAGCTCTGTGCTCCGTAGTTCATGTGCAATGAAACAGCAACAATAAACACAGACCATGAATTATGAATTTGCAGTCTATTCCAAATGCCAAGACTCTGATATTGCAGTTCGTGTTTCTTGGGGCCATTTTAGGGTTAGATAGCAAAACTGTATCCACCTCCAAAATCTACGTGGGTTTTACACATAGTTTTTTAGTTTTAATTGGTTTGTCATGTTGACCACGTTGGACAGGTTTGCCGATTTCTGTCGCATTTATTTGCCTCAGGACCTGCCAGGGGCCCTCTAGTAAATGGAACAAGCTGACTTGTTTGTTTGTTGGAAATCCGATTCTGTGATAGTTTAGCTGTGTATGTTTTTCAGTGCATTTTTGGTCAGTTTATTTTTTGGCTAAAGTATTGTCGATCGCATTAATGATACAGTTAAAATGTAGGTCAGTGTAGTGCTGTACAAAACACTTTGCTCCAAAAAAAGAAGAAGTCAAGTAATTTTTTTTTTTTTTAAATCGCGCATTTCACACTGAAGGAGGCCAAAAAAAAAAATGACTCGACTTTTTCCAGCCCACTTGTGATGTCACTGGAAACTTATTCCAAAGCCATTTCCTGTCCTGGCTCGCTGAGCGTGGACTGTGCTGCCGCTGGCTGGAGTCATTTCTTTTGTTGCGCTCATTCCATTTGCCGTAATCACCCTGCCCATCCTTTCTGTTTTTTTCTTTAGTGCAATTCAGTTCTAGAGAGAGTGAGAGAGAGAGAGAAAAAGAAGAGATAGAATATATCTCTCAAGTGGCCCAGCACGGCTAGCGGATAGGAACTCAATCCGCGGACAGGTAGCTTACGGGAATTCCCGCCTTCCCACAAGTCACTGCGGGCATACCTGTACCCGCTTTGATTTATTTGTTTCATCCCAGCCCTAATTCATCATTACTTGGGGGTTGTTCAGATGGAGGCTCTATTCTCTGCCACTGTCAAGGTGGGATTGTAATCAGAGACTCTTTTACATATTTCCCTGCCCCAGTGCCTCAACAATCAGGGGGTGCAATCTGGCCAGTGCGCATAAAATAACCTATCCTTCTTTGTTTTGATTTCGTCCTAAATTGGATTGGGGAGGTGTCACTCACATCAGGCAGCGTATGGGATAATATCTCAGGAGTCCCCTGGCGCTCTGCTTGCCTGGAACAACCGGGGCAATAACCTGTCGCTGATTAAGAAAAGTTCACCCAACCCTCCATTCCCTCTCTCTTCCACACACTACTAAAGAAGACTTGTCATTTGCATACTGTCGGCCTGCATTAACACTATGTGCCTTTAAGCCCAAACTGCCTGAAAAGAAACCACATAAGCGGTCTGTGCCTAGCAAGTAAAGGAATGCAAGAGGAACGTTATGGTGTGTTGTGAGTGTGTGTGTGTGTATGTATATCTGTGTATGTTCATTTCTGTGTAGGGGCTTACTCACTCCTTCCCGGGGCTGACTTGGCCTGACTTGGTCGGCTGGAGTGGAGTAGGCCCGAGCCTGAAACAGCTTTTTTAAGTCTCTTGAATCACGGCCTCCATACTTGAGCAGCACACCTTGTGGAGTGCAACAAGTTGATGATTTCTCACCTGAGCATTACTCACTTGTTACGCACTAATTCAAAACAAAAACTGCATGTGTCTGGGATGCATACTGAGAAGAAAATGTCGGCCTACCAAGTCTGGTGGGTTTTTCTCACACCGAGTGTTTGTTGCGTTTTCCACCATCATCCTTTATTCTTTAGGTTTTTCGCTACATGTGAAATACCAGGCTGAACCAGTGATGAAATCCAAAGGGAATTACTTGATTCTGATGACAAGAAAGAACATGTAATCAACAATTCTGTTATCATTGTTTCAACTAAAAATCTGTAGTTGAAAATATAAACCATTGTTTCTCTGTGAACTGAATATTGCACGACTTATTTTAACGAAACTTTTTCTTGTAGGTCTTATAGATATCATTTTTTTTTAATGTGCCATCATCAAAGTATAGGCCTAATGATTTGTTTCATTCCATTTCCCTTAAAACAATAAACAGATCGTTACCGGGAATGGAATTCAATTTCTGATGCGGTACACTGCTGACTCATTTCATACAGAGCTAGCAACTAAACGAAAGCAGTTGCGTCTTAAACACAATCCTGTCTTGGCTTGTTGGTGGATTATAGGTCAAAGGTTGTTTTGAAAATTGAAAATACATTTTTAGTACCTTGCATATTTTACCCTGGTGATATATATTTATTTTGGTGGGTAGTAGACAGGCAGAGAGGGGAAGCGACACAGAGCTTGTGCAACACATGTCAGCAGTTGTTGAAATGCCGCACATATCTAGGTAACTCCTCCGAGACTATTAACCTACGCTAGGTTTCCTGGCCATGCCCTTTTATGGGCCAGTTTTAATTAGTGAAAGCCTGGGCCAGGCCTATTGGATGGATCATTATGAAGCTGTTGACAGTTACCATTAAGATAAAGCAGATGGGGTCTGAAATGAGTCGGGTGCCCCTAGAGCCCGGCGTGGGGTCAGGGAGCCACTTGTCAGCATTCTGCTGTTTTCTTCCACTTTCCAGTTCCACGATCTTGCTGATGTATTTCGCTCGGCCAAAAAAACACTGTATGTATCAGGATCCTGGGGTCTAACTAAACCAGAACATTCGATTGACTGATTTTTTTTTCCCTTATTGAATATGGAGGAAGTTTATTAGTGACTAACCTTCCTTGATTACCGTTAACGCTAAAGCAAAGCAGATGGAGTCTGAAATGAGTTGGAGTCCCTCAAGAGTTGAAAAGGGTTCAGGGAGTCAGCCGGGCCTCCAGAACAATGTTTCTGAAGAAAAGGGCAAAAGGAAAAGAAAAAAAAAACTGTCTCGGTCGAAACAGCAAGATTTCAACAAGTTCATGGATTATGGACTTCTTCTTTGGCGAGGAAGTTAATTAGTGTGTAAGCTTCCTTGGTATTTGTGCTTAGGGGAGTCGGGAATTGGAGGGGAGCAGTGACGTTGGACGTAGATGTAAGACTTGTAAGAAGTAGGATTAGACCAAGGGAGTGGCCACGGATTATTAGGAGACATTCACCCATTGAGTCTCCAATTACAACGCACTCACTTTTTGTCGTATCCAGACTAAGAAGCTTGATGTGTGTCCTGTCTGGAAAAAAAAACCCAGATTGACGTCAGCGCCACTTCCAATCCGTCCATTCTGTGTTCCATAAAACTAATCATGTGGAACCCGAGTTACCTCCTCGCAAAAATCACATGCTGTTCTGATTGTGACATTGAAGCATTCACGCATTGTTTAGATACATGTCATATTTTTGTTGTATCATGTTGTCCGCGCCAACAACCAATTGCGCCGCTGAATGTTGACTCGGGCTTTGCCGGTAGAACCATCAAAATCTGTCCAAAAATCATGTACCGGATCAATAACTTGAACTAAAAAAGGAAAATGGATCACAAACATTATCAAGTTTAGCTAATGTAGAGAAATTATACTGGCTTAGATCTGGGGATAGGTTTTTGTTTTTGATTTTATTCGGACAGCTCTGTTAAATGACTCATTTACATTTTTGTTGTTGTATACATGTATTTCTCTGTATGGAACTAGCCTGTGAGGCTGTTTTGTCTATGGAATTGCTGGTTTATACCGAGGAGTGTTCTTGCTTCATGTATGCCACGTTAATCCTCTTCCCTTCTGGATGGTAGGATTTGTGACTGGATTGGGGTTTTTATACAGGGATTGCTGTTTCACCTGTCATAGGAGATTACTTCATTTGGACAAGTTTTTTTTTCTCTTCTTTCTCCTTCTTCGTCTGTTGTCTTCTTTCAAGTCTTATATTTATTCATGATGATTTCATAAGATCCACAATCACGCTGTTATAGTTAAGACCTGCTCAAGTTCTGCATTGTGCCATTATGAATTATTGATATAAAAAAAAAAACCTTTAAGACACGGCACGCACCAAGCATGAGAGATATGCCTCTGCCGATCCCCATCCGCAGGAGACTTGGTCCAAGTTAACAGCTAATCTGTCACTAAAGCGCTTCACGGTAAGGATCCCCCTTCCTTCATATTATATTCCTTCCCCCCTCACATTTCCCTGGCCTTAATTCCCCTTGATTATCATGCACATATGTGGCACAAATGGCCTACTTCCTGCCCATTGAGAGAAAGCCACTCACAACAAAAGATCAGCGCTCTCCAATTAAAAACTGAATAATAAAGAACTGAGCAGTAATGAAAGGCCCAGTGTGTGAGGTAGTGTTTGTATTTTTCCTCCCCGCAAGGTTCATCACACAAAGCACTTTTTTTTCCCCTCTCTCCTTGTCTATGGATTTTCAGTCCTCTCTTCCCCCTCCCATTTTTCCCTTTTTTTTTTTTGGAGGCTCTTTCTTTTGATGAGTCAGCCAATCAAATGACCCATTAACACTGCCAAAGATGTCGCAGGAACATGTCAAATGATGTTAACTGGATCCTCCATCTAAACACAAGTGCCATTCTTTCGGGGATTTTTAATGGAGCATGTGTAAAGCCCACGTCCATTAATTACTCAGGATGTTTATTGTAATGCAATATTTGACAGCGGGGCTGTGGATGATATTTTTCTGGGGGTCAGGTGAGGTTAATAACTACCCGAGTACGAGGCTAGGTTTGTCCCTGTGAACCCCTTAATAACGCCGGCTAAATAATTGGCGACCACACAGAAAAATATGCCGGGGTAATGGCACAGATGATCTAGTGCATAGCTAATGGTTTCCAATGTTTCACAATTTAAATGGGGACACGGGAGCAACATCTTCTAAACGAGAGCTGTGAGGATTGGAGGCAGGCAGGTAAAAAGTGAACACTGAACTCCAGGCCAGGCATGCAGGGGGAACCAGAGGTAACGGCAGGTTAGTACTTGTACGAACTGCATCTAATCATCAGAACAAACTGCACGTAGGAGTGTTTGTGTGCGAACAAGGGTAGTGCGACACAAGTAAGGAAATTTGAATTTCATGGTTGAATTTAGGTAATTACAGCCCAGAGCAGTTTAACTTCTGTTGACTTCCAGTCTCTGGGCAGACTTGAAAAATCCAAGGTTATTTCCAGTGCTGTGGTGTAATTATGATTGTAAAGCTAATCCACAGCTGTCTGGTGGGTGGGTGATGTGTGAATATAAAAACCCAGGATGGTTCGGTAATGACTACCATACTAGAACCAACAGATATGTGTTGTGTCTTGATTCTTGAATGGATTTGTGTGTACATTTTAGTCTGTATGGAAACTGGTCTGCAGTTAGCCAGCACTAGACACAGCCCATGATCACACTGTGAAACCTACATCCCTTGTGGCTTGTATCTCCCCTTGACATACATTCCACACATTTCACAGTGGTTGACCAACAGGCCTGTGGTGACCTTAGATGAGGTAATAGGAGCAGCCAAGTTGTTAGGGAGCCAGTGACCTCATTCAAGGGGGTCATTTGACTGGTAGCCCGTCTGCAGTCATTGGTGCTTATCTCACTGGGGGTAACCAGTCTCAGTGCTTGACTGTGTGTCATTATTGATGTGTTCCTTCTGTAGGCAGACAGCATTGATCATGTCTAAAGTTCTGTACTTACATGCACATGTACATTGTAAAAGGCTCCATTTCCACTAAGTTGAAAGGTGATGTCATCTTGCTCTGTTACTGTAATTGACAGCATTAAAGGGATGATGGCATATTGAGATCAAAAAGTTCCGAAAATCATTACACTGTGTTTCTTCTTTACTTTAAAAAAAAACCTGTTCAGTTATTAAACTTCTTCCTTGTTTTTCCCTGCCTAAATAAACAAGTCCATTAATCTGAATTGAATCCTCTCTGCAGTCCCTAAATGTGTTTTAAATGGCTTTTCAAGAGAATTTGCTAGAGTGCATGTGCGGTGCTGCCTTAATGTGTCATTCAAGGTCACAGCTTGTAACAACATCTGGAAGAGCTCAAGATACACAACATAGCATCATTCATACCTCTAATGAGTCCAAGTTGAAGTGTGTAGGGGAGAAAAAAAAAATCCGAAATGGGTTGATTTGATTTTCTGCCTCCAACACAAACAACCTCCCGTGGTCGTTTCACTTTGCTCATAATACGGTAATTATGACCGCATATCCTTGGAGTTGGCCTGGGTGAATGAACAATCGAATCAGGATTTATCAAGGTCAAATGAGAATTTTTATAAAATAAGAATGAGGAAAAAATTGTAGGTCATCTTTTTGGTGTGAAGTCCCCAGAGCTGTGTCTGGAGTGTTTATGGATGGTGGTCAATGTTTGTGAAAGTCATGGTCGCTGGCCTTGGTGTCATCTTTCGCTGCAGTCTCAAGTCTCTTGATCCGTACACCACACACCAGCCTGCGTCATCTGTTAACAATCCTTGCCAGTTATTATATACCCTGCCATTTGCCACATTCCGCAATAACCTGACCTGTCGTTAAAAGCTGGAAGCTCTATGGTTCTAAATGTTGACATTATGGGGCTGTTAAGCAATGGACTAGCACTAGTAGTGCCTTCATGGAAATGTGGGTTGATTCAGGAGGGACAAATTTATAACAGCTTGGAGGCATGGCAGACAACAAATTTATGTTTGTCTCTGGTAACATTGGAGGATGGTAAATTAGAAGTATAGGTTCCATTCCATGGTGTCATTTTATAAAGTTTAATGTATGCTTGTGCCTCTTCTGGTATTTGGTTTTAATCAGGTATTTATCGAGGCAATTACAAACTGGTACTTGGCTGAAAGTGCTTCTGGATCCATTGCTCTATAAATAAACCTGTTCAGTTATTTAAGGACAGGTTATATACATCAGTACGTGTAATGATGTAATAGACAACTAGTTTACATAGGTCTGGTGCGATGTACATTGTTTGTACATTGTACAGATTGCAGTGATGGTGCTAATGTCTCAGGCATTAGGCAATATGTATAAATGGTATGGAAAATGAAACCTACATGTACATGTACATGCATGGCCCTAATAAACACCAATCTTCTAAATACAATGTACATGGAACTTAGCCAGCGGGCACAGCACAGGCCCCATACAGTGCTTGCTGCACACACTGTTCCTTGGCTTAGCGGTTTCATGCCATCTTTGATAATTGAATGCAAAGTTATATGCAAATGAGTTTGGAGTGAATACAGGGCTGTGTGCACAGTACAATGGGGGGATCATGGCTTCATTGTGTAAGGGGGCAGACTTGATGAAAAGAACTAGCATATACTCTCAGCAGGTCACAAGATTTTCCCCTTTTTTTAGTCTGGGTACATTTTTATAGGGGGACACAGGGGACCCTGAATTATTATGGAAAGCTGGCATCAGCTAATGGCCTGACCTTAACAATAGGCTCTGTAGTTTTCTGTACTGCTTTTGGACAGCGTTAACTTTTTAGCGCTATCAAGCGGCTCCACAGAAGGATTGCGCTGCTTTTTGAGTAGTTTGTGACTTCTCCCCTTACCCCTTCACAAGATTAAACTATTTGCTCTGCTCATGATGTGCTTAATTAGATGAGATAAAACAATCTCAATCTGTTAATTATTAACCAGGATAGCTTTACTCGGTCAAATATTTGGCGGAAACAAACAAGCACTGGATCCGTTCTTGCCCCCTGAATATCACATAATTAGCTATCACCTTGTAATCAAATCCCAAATCTTAGGCAGTGCTTAATAAGTTATATCCCTGCTGAAGGTTCTGCTTATATATTATCCTCGCTGAAGGTTCTGTGGCAACAATGTAGGCCTACGTGATAATCCTACCCCTGAACCGTTGCTCTCAACTTGATATTCTCTGGCAAATATGCCGAGCAATCTTGCCGAAGAATCTCTGAGCATTTTGGCATGTGGATGAGTTTCGGTTGGCTATTTATATTGTCTCCTAATGTACATATGTACCAGTGTAGACTGTTGTAGGGATTGTTGGGGGTAAACCTTATTAATTTGTTTTCCTTTTCTGATGTGGAATGTGAAATTCTGGTCGACGTCTTCGATATTCAGTCACCAGAGCACAGTTTGGGATATCCAAGGGGTGCCTTGATGCATTTTGACGTTGAACAAGACCCAAACTGTTTTACTTCCCTCAGCTCCTCCTCAGAGGAAATCAACTCCTAAATGAGGCCTCTTATTGACGACCTCTTTTACCCTTTCCCCCAGCTTGAAATTGTCAAGTTCCAAGTCTGGGCGCACAAAATGCATGTATTGCCTTCACAACAGCTTAAGTTCTCCATTATTAGAAGTTCATCATTCATTGCAAGCGCATTTTCAGAAGTCTTCCTCCTTCCCAATCAGTTGTTTAATCTACCCACCCTTCTTCCTCCCCTCCTTTTCCTCAAGACTTAATCCTGCATGAGTATCCTGTTGTCTGGAACATGTCAGGTTGATACACGCAGTTCCTCCCCCCAATAAGATTGATCGTGGGGTTTCTTGTAAAATACCGGCAGGGATGATGTGTCTGGATCAAGATAAGGTCTCCAGATATACCCCGATTCTCAAACTATGATATTTTTTTTTCTTCTTCTCCAAACCTATGAGCCTGACGGGCTTGTGGAACCCACCCTACTAAGGCAGATTGGGCTTGCGGGGTGCTAGCATCTTAGGGGAAAGGATAGTGCAGTCATGTATGTTGGGCTTTACAGATCGTTATCAGACATTGTCAGGATTTGATGCTGATTTGGCGCGACCTGCCTTGCCGGGCTTTTCCATGCGCTGGCATATTGTCCAAAAACAACAGGGGAGCTTTAACGGCCGGTCAGAGGTTTTGGCACGGAACTCTGTGGCATCCATGAAGCCAAGATCTGCTGACACCTTGATCTGACAGCAATGCAGTAGATCTGTGCATTTCATTGCTAATCTGATAAGAGATATGCCGCTGTCCCCCCTAAAAAAGTACATCCTCATCAATAGAATCCCGGCATAAATAATTAGTCAACCTGCCCCCCACATGCAACACACACGAACAACATAAAAAATTGGCTTGTCTGGTTTTTGTTATCTCTATCACCTTAATTGTTCCTTATCAAATCCCAACATAACTTTAAATTACACAATCATGTGCCACCTTTGGAACCCTTTAGTCTTCCAGCCAGTATCACTGCATCTTTGAACTTGTGGCATTGTGTAGGGATAATGGGACCCAGTTAATGATTGACTGCTAATTATTGACAGAATTAAGCACGGTCATCTAACGAGAGGCGCCAACAAGAGAAAGAAGAAAAAGAAAAAAAATTAGCAGGTTTATTAGTGGAAACTTGTATGAATGTTTTTTGCGGCTCTTGCCATTTATGATCCTGTTTACTCTGCAATTAGTACATGCACAGTCTCTTCCATCATAACATGTAGGCCTACATGTAAGTTTGTGGATTGCTTGTAATATGACATGCTGGTTTCAACTTTCAAGCAATTCAGATATATATTGTGCTATGGAAAGTCTGTTTCTATGGGTAAGCTTGTGTTTTTCATTTGTCTTTACCCAAATAATTCTGAGGGTATTTTTGTATCATTGATCATTTGTATTCTGCCTTAACCACAGGGCTGTGACTGCACATTCACTGCAGTTTCTGTCCAAAACACTCCAACTCAGGAAGTCGCCGAGTATGAAATGTCTCCCCTTGTCATCTCTATGCCAAAAGTTGAAATCAGCCCAGAGACATTTTCTTGATCTGTAATGCCAGAGTTGTTACAATTTCTTTTGAATTTTTCTTTTCCTTTTTTGTGAATTCATCTTGTCCGTCCGAGTGCATTTCAGTCAAAATGTAATGTACCTCTCCCCCCCTTTCAGGATTAGGAGAAATGTGATCCACATGGATATGAAAATTGAAAAGTTGCATCAGAAAAGACAGTATACTGTATTTAAATTGAGCAGAGCAGAAAGGTGAGTTTGAAAACAAAATGCAGAATCTGAATCAATGTAAATTGGACGAGCGAGGAGTTTGAACTGTGTGTTCTAGTAACCACTGCTCAAAAGTTGTTTTCTCCAATTTGGATACTTCCTGTGTCTGGTACATTCAGAAAATGCCCTCCTTTTCTTCAATACAAGTAATAGACATTGCATACTTTCCCTGGTCACTCTGTCCTTCTTTGTTCTGATTCTTTCGTCCTTTTATGTGTATCTTTATACTTAAGCATGTTCTTGTCCTCTTTTCATTTAGCCTTTGAGAAAGATCCTGCTTGGATTGAAATGCGTCAGGCCCTCCTCACTGCACACATTCTTTTCTTTTTTTCTTTGGAGAATTCCAGGAGGATTTTGACTGAGGGAAAATTGGACCATTATTCCTGTACCATCATTTTGGGAATAAAAGCGCCCCCCCTTCCCTCCCCCTGGTTTAATTGCCACAGCATGAAAAATTGGCCCTAAAATTCTTCAGATGTTGGGCAATAAGCCGCCTGGGGTAATTAAACTGCACATAAACAGCCAAGTGGCCACCAGACAGCATTCAATGCTTGCTTGTTCTGGATCCAACCATGGAGGTAGGAATCCAACCTGATCCAGGAATGGGACATTTGAAGCAGCAAGATCGCCCCCCCTGAAATCCGCATTCAAGTCGAATTCACCTCTAATTCCATTTCCCCTCCCTATTCTAATTTCTGCTTGTGAAAATGAGTTTTCACAATAGTTTTGTTTTTTTCCACATCAAATAGACAAGTTTCTGTTGAAAATTTTGTTTTGATTCTGAAGTATTACATTTTCCCTCTTCAAAATGCGGAGTTCATTAGACGGCCTGTTTGTGAGCTGTACTAGACAGCATTTGAGGGTTGTTGAAATCATAGTGTTAACCACAGTTTGAATTCTGAGAATTACGGTCATAATAAGAGTAATGGAAGCCCCTCCAACTCGTTGGTCTGTTACAAAACATGTTGATGTCCTTTGGTTGTTTGTCTCATGCCTGCGAGTTGTTTTGATGATCTAGCAATTAGAATCTTGTATAATTTCGTTCATGTATGTTTACGGGACTTATATTTGGACTTCATTTTGCGTAATTGTTACTGTGTGGTTGGATTATTGAGCACACGGGGGACTAGACACACACTGGCCCTGTGACTCAACACAGACAAATCATTGGAATGTGTTATAAACTAATTATTCTGCCAGGACCCTGATGAACTGAGGCTTTTTATACCAAACAATGTCTAATCATGTTGCATATCATTCATTGGAAGCTCAGTGTGGGCTGACTCTTACCAAAATCCATAAAACAGGGAATATGTGAAACGGAGTCGATTGAAGGTTGCGCTAAAGATATTGATGATGACTGAATGCTGGGAAGGTGATAAACAATGAAGAAAAATCTGTTGTTTTTCATCGATCGGAAATTAACTGGTCCAGTTCCGTTGTTCATGCCAATGTCACATCTAATGGTAGACTTTGCAGACATAATTTGAGTTCCACGTAATGGTGAATTCAGCAAGCTGGTTGGATTAATAAGATTTATAGATTTTCTTTGTCCTCAGTTTGATGGGAAAACATCCAGTCTCCAACACTGGGAGATATGATGTGAAATGCCAGTGCATAGAAATTAGAATTTTCAAGTGTTTGTTCGACATTTTGTTGACAATTAGATGTTTGGCAGTCGCACGAATACAGGGACTCACAAAGCAACTGCATGTCTTAAATGCATTTTGTGTACTTGTATGTTTTTTCATGGCTCTGCAGATCTATCATATTTGATGCAGAAAGCTATAATTTCTTTGTTCATTTCTTGTACTTTCTGCAGATTGTTGGCCACAAGATACTGATACCCATTCCACTGTGTGCATTTGCAATTCAAGCAGTTGAGTTAATCGTAAGTATTCTCACAAAATGTCTTCTGTAGCTTCCGTTTAGTAAATTGAAATCCCGACGAAAAACTAAACTAAACAAGCATCCAAAATAATTTTTTCCTTTACAAATACCTGTCCATTTGATGCTGAAAATAAAAATAAACCCTATTAGTTTAGGATTTGTTTATATCATGTAATATCTGGGCTTTCTGTTTGATAAAGCTTCCGATGGGTTTTGAAATTTGCTAAGTCACTGGATAGAGAAAGACATATCATCGGCGTTATCTTACGTGTTCATCTTCAACGGGACGGCAGTGCTAAGCTTCCGACCAAGATCGTTGTTTGAACTGAGACTCATATTCCTATTAATAGTACTGTGATGAAGGGCCATTCACTGTCATGCTGTTTTTCTCAAGGAAATACTACTCACCCGGCCGCCCCATGAATTATTACCCCCCTCCTCAACTGTTGTTTGCCTCTTCTCCCGGGCAGAATGTGTAATCATTTTGCCCAGGAGGCAGGGTGGGTTAGGCGTGGATTGTAGGAGCAGAATTGTTGCGAGGTAAAAGAGAAGATGGCCGAGCTGAGCGGTTTATAGTTTGGTTTGGTTTGGGAGCGGGAGAATGAGTCTCCTCTTCCCCCCCTGTACCCTAGCCTCTACTGTACCCTGAGGTCATGTGTGGTGTCTGGCAGTGTAGTATCAACCCTGCACCACTTTCTCTCCTCCATCTCTCTCCCTCTCTCTCTCCATCTTCCCCCCTCGTGTAGTTATCTTGGGCTATTAACGGTTGACAAGTAGGCCATGTCTAGTACTGATCATGCTGAACTTGAAGCCAGCTTAAGGGCTTATGTGAGCACAAGTCTTGCATGATATTTCCTTGGGCTGGAGAAAGAGAGAGAGGCAAAGAAAGAGGGAGATTGGAGAAGGCCGTGGCTGGGGCAACCCCGAAAAAAAAAAGAGAGAGAGAGAGAGAAAAGACAAACAGTAGCGACTGAACTGACAGATGGGGACATGGCTTTGTGCAAATCACTTTGAAGCCAAGACAAGGGACAGATAGCAGCCCCCATGAATATTCACAAGTCCAGTCACTTAGAAGGTGCCTGCCTGCCTTCCAGCTAAATTGTTAATAACTTGACATTTTTCACTGAATTTGTTTCGCTTGAAATTGTACTTCAAGGATTTTTTTTTCTTTCATCCCTCATCTTGGGCTCTTAGACTTTTCCGTCATTCTGAACATTTTGCCTTGATTCTCGCTGACTCTTGCCGCTTTCGACGGTGGCCATGTTTTCCTTGATGCCCTTTCAAAGAGGGAGGGTTTTTTTGGTTGTGTACTTTTTGTTCACAGTTGTAGTGCAGACTTCTCTCACTCAGATGAGCTTTTCTTTCTTACTGAATTCCTCTTTAGCATCGTCGTAACCTTAAAAAATTTTATTTGTAGTGATGAACAGATATCAATTTTTAGCTCGTTTTGTTTCAAACGACTGTACACAGCTTTCTTTTTTTCTTCTTTTGATTGATTGATTTGTAATGCGTGACCCTATGGTGTGTCCTACCATTTGTTGATAAAAAAAAATCAGTGATAAGTTGTTGCATATGTTCATCACATGTGGAAATTCCACTGAGCCAGTTTTTAATGACCAGGCCATTTATATAACCTGTATCTTACCGCTTTTAATTGGGGCCAAAGTGTATGCAGGTCTCATAAAACAAAACCAGGGAGATCGGAAGAAAAGGAAAAAAGAAGTCTGTTAGCTTTAATGGGAGCAAAGTTTGATGAAAAAAAAAAAAAAAGAGCACGGAACAGAAGTCATGAATAGGTGAATTTAACAAAGTAAACAGTGACAGGAAGCTCTCAATGCAGGGCTCTGGCACACCTTTGCCTAATTAGGACTAGACTGGTGAATCATAAAGACCAGTGCTTTCATATAGGAACCATTGTCAGCTGCAAATCATATCCTTTTTAGACATTGTTCAGCTGCCATTTGCGGGTTTTTTGGAGGTGTTTTTTTTTTTATCAGTCTCCCGCTCTTGACCCAATATCAATACTTGGTTTTGTATGCACTTGTTTGTGCAGTCTTAAGTCCTGACTTGTTGTTATTAGCATTACATGCATTCAATTAGGGTTGAAAACTGTATAGATAAACCACTGGTGGAAAAGAAAATGAATTTGACCAAAAACAACACAATTTGATTGGGGTGGGTTTTTTTTTTTTCAATTATTTATTTCACGAACAGATGGTCCAGCTGACTATGCCATATTTACTGTGATAAATCAAAGTCAATTTAGTATTAACTACATTATAAATGCATTTTTTACTTATGTAATTCACTAAATTCTCTCACTTTTCAAAAAGGTGGAAAAACTGTCTGGATTTTTTATGAAGGCAACCCCATGGTTTTTGATGTTCTTTGTACTTGGAGAAAGTAAAAAAAAATTTTTAGAAAAGTAGTAAGCACCCATTGAAGAAAAATGCTTATCAACAAGTGGCGTTGAACCGTGCTAACGTGTGGCATAGATGGACATTCAAACACACCAAGTGAACTCTACCTGTGTCATGCGCTCAGGAGAAAAGTCGGTCAGACATGACGTACGCTGATGACGATTACAATCACTCTTTGCATGAGCATGTACAAGCATCCAAATCCACCACTTAGGAAAGGAAAAAAGAGACTGGCATTACGGACTGTATATTTGGACTCCTATTGCCAATAGTCACCTCAAGTTAGGACATAAAGGAAGGCTGACCATTCATGAGACGAAACGCTGTTAAAAATTGATCAACAAAATTGTGTTGAAATATGCTCCGTCTTTCCTACTACATTGACTGATAAATCTCAACTCTCTTACTTTCTCTCTTTGTAAAAGTCGGACAATGACGCACATGCACGCATTAAAGATTACTTAGAAGGAAAAACTTAAGAGGCTTCTAAATCTTTCGTTCCGGGAAGAAAAACTGGAAAACATGAGAGTTGGATTTGTGGGCTGTGCATATCTTGACTCAAATTGCTAGTAATTGAGTTCAGGATTTGTAGCAAAACCAGTGTTACCGCTTTAGGGTTTGCATTGGTAAAAACAAAGACAAGAAATAGCAATCCGAGCCCACTCAACTGTCTTTGGGAATTTCTCAGCAGATAATATTATGTGGTCTGACTTGTACCCCGGGTTTTATCCCAAATTTGCCGTGGGCCAAGAAATTAGGGTACAGGGACCAGTTGATACATTTCAATGTCAATGACCTTACCTGGGGGCACCCTGTGTTTCACTGGGCAGGGGATGGGGGTCTTTTTGCTTAAGGGCGTGACTGCCACCACATTTTTATCCCACTTTGCTATATTTTCCCTGTTGGTGATTGCTCCTTCAATTACGTCTCTTGCTGGTAGTGCCATGGCATCAGGGCCTGGTTATTGTCTTGGAGCCGCTGGACGCAAACTGTATTAATTATTTTCAGCCAGACAATGTTGGGCATTTTTGGACAGCTCCCAGTGTATAGTGAAATTCTCACGGGATGGAGTGTGCATGACTTTTTCTCTGGTGACAACCCTGGTTGGTGGTTAGTGTTTGTTTGAAACACGTTTTCAGGTCACTTTCAACTGTCATTGCCCTGAGGTGGGAAATGGGAAAATAATGGTGAGCTGATCGGAAAAACTCTTGTAGAAACACGTTAGGGTCAGACATGCCATGGGAATGCGAATCCTTAAAAAAATGTCTACCCTGCCCACACTAAAAAACAAACCTGTCTAGTTTTCCTTACGGACCTCTGAGAAACAACATACTTTGAAAAGCTGAGAAAACTTGAGAAAAGTTGTGCCAAAACGGCATGGAGGGGAAGACACACACAAAAAACAAACGAAATTAACTATGAGAAATGGAAAACAATTTGGGCATCATCAGTTCACAGGAATTCATGTACTGCCTCGCCTGTGTAATCAAGTTTCACAAGAGTTTTTGGTCGCCAGCTGTGTCATAATTGTTCTACCATCGTTTCGGGCCCCCTCGCTGTTTCAAAACCAAGTCCGATCTTGTACATGCACCTTAGCCCCGGGCTGTTCTAATAAAAAACAAACTTCATCATTCCTTCCCCCTCCACCTCCAAAAAAAATCCTGAAAGAAATTAAGCATGAGAAAGGAAAAGAATTACCTACAGAGTGATGGTAGAGGCTCGGCTAAACCCAGCAGGAGTGAAGAGTAATTTTGATCTAATCATAGAAGTGTAATTGATGGGGATGGATGGTACCAAAAAAAAAAAAAAAGAAAAGAAACCCACAGACCACCAAAGGGAGAGGTTTTTTTTTTTCCCTTTCTAAATTTGCTGGGAAATTTGTCGGATTGTTGAGGGAAAATGATTCCATTCACAGTAGCTGGTCTTAAAAAACCCTGTGGCGTATTCATGTATACCCACTCATGAAAGTGGATACATTTGTTCCCACAGACACCTTGCTTGTTTTCCCCAAATTACTTACCAAAAAACAAAAATTATGGAAATTTGAATGTTTAGAATAGCTAATTAATTCAGGGTCCATATATAGGCCTAGGCCTGCACTAAATCCCTGCCTAAATGAATTGTTTTAATTTTGTTCAGAATAAATAATTGCGGCATTAGTGAAAGAAAATTGGGGCTTAAGAAAAACTGAGATGAATCACACTCATGAAACAAAAGGAAACTTGTGTCAGTTAGCAGCTGAGATTTTTTTTCTGTTTTTTTTTTCAAAGGGAGAAAATCCAGAATAATTTCTTGAATTAATCAAACCTTTTAGTAGATGGAAATGACCATTTGACAATGCAAATTGATATTTCTGGATAAACTCCGAGTTGGCCGTCAGCTAGGGAGCCTACTGAGTAAATTTATTAGTCAAAACTGCATTTAATAGAAAAGAAAAGGCGAAAAAAAATCCCCGACAAAAGAGATGAACTTAATTTAAATGGAATCTAGTCCCTTAAAAAATCTCAACAAATCAGCTGGACTTGCGAGACTGTTGACGGACTTGTTCAAAGGTGTCTACTGACTTAAGTTGAAAAACGTTATGACACTTTGTGCTTTAAACATCTGATAATAGTTATTATTTAAAATGTAGACTGTTTTACAGTAGATGCAAAAAGAAATAGCAAGCTATTGAATGTGGTTATCTTGTGACTTCAGCACCCGGTCTTCATGCCAGGCCTAGTAAGATTATCCACATGGGTTCCTTCAGCATTTTCATCTCAGCCTGACTGAATGTGTGCAGAGCGACGAGGAAAGACTGAGAAAATAACGCTCCGTTGCGATGATTGTGGGTCATGTGAAGAAAATCGGCGTCACAGCAAATATGAATCAATAGACACCTGTTCATGTCAGCTACTGTGCATGGCTGTAACTTGAAGCAGGTTCTCGTGTACCTTTCCCTCCCTCTGACTATGATACATGTATACCCCCCCCCCTTGTAGTCCTGTACCCACACTGCGTACATGAACATGTAGCAATTTACTTTGTGCAAAATAGATTTGGGGAAAGTCTAAACTGTCCTTGTCATCATCGTGTGTATAGCACTTGGATTGCTTTGCTTACAGTTGCACGAATCTGTGCTGTTGACTCTCCTGGGGTAGATGTTGGTTACATTACACACTCCATACACCGCACCGTGGCGCGCCGTGCCGATGGTGAAAGCGTTTTTGCCCAGTGATTTTCACCGACTCCGGAACTAGGAAGGGTTATGGGGAGATACATAACACATTCATGAAATGGCAGTGCATGGCATTTAGGAACATCAACCACGCTACAGCTGTGGTTTTTGTTTTTGTTTAATACTGACCCTCTTGGGCAGAGATCTGTCTGTGCTGAGGTCACTGGTACAACAGGTGTACTGTGACATTACATTACTCTGACCTCCATCACAACTCATCCTTGTCAGCTCATGCTGTACAGGGCAAAGTATTATGATAAATTGATACTGTGTAGATTCTGAAAAGAATAAAACTAAAACCTGCTTATCGTGGGGAAGGGGGGACCCCAAGCACAATTCCAATATTTGCCTTGAATTGTAAGCTTGCCCAATGGGGATTGTTCAACTCTCCAAATGATGCTTATAATATACACACATACTGACATAGGCAGGCAGGCAGGCAATACAGGTGCATATAAACTGCAATATATGGCTGAGAAGAAACTTCAGCCTGAAATTTGGCTCTTGCCCTGGCTAAATCGAACTTCATGTGGCCTGCTGTTCTACTGAGCCGATTTGCCGCTAAATTGTTGGGCTCTTATTGCCTCCGTGTTCTACAGGAGTGGGGAAATTGCAGGCTGGCTGTCTGTTCCCATATCAAATGTGCTCCATTATTCTATGCAGTGATTTTCTTCTCCCTGTTGTTTCCTCAGTAAATGACTCCGAAGATTGGATCCATTTAATGACCGATTTTGCCTTGAATTGTATGTGTAAATGGAAGGACTCAGTAATTGGGATATCGTGTAGAAAAGTCTTTTATTATTTTTAGAAACTGTTGTGACTTTGTTTGTTTGTTTGTTTGTTTGTTTTTCATTGCTCATCTCATGCATATTCATAGGGTTTAGACAAACGACCTATATTCACATTGAAAGTAGCAGATGGAAAAAGCAATTAAGGCCAGCTGCACAAATCACTACTGGGTTTGTCCACAGACCTTTTGGAGTTCAAGTACATGTAGGCCTTTGTATGTGTAGTGCAGTTGACAAATAATCATAAACTCCATTGACTGAGATTTATTTTTTACTACTGTGTAGGCCTATGTCCAACTTCCACCATTAATACATGACCCTGCAGAGCATACAGAGAGTGATTGTTGCCATGGCATCTTCTACAAAACTGATGTGACTGGTCAATGGCATTTTGCACCATTCTGTGCTGATTTTTAAACAGGATTCCATTGGGATTTTGGCCGTTGGACCAGTCCAGATATGTGCCAATATATGCTCAATTCATCTCATGAAATATTTCTCCTCACTCTCAATGTTTAGCCAGTCAAGACATGGAGGCCGCTATATAGCTGGCAGTTGGTTTGATTTCCTTGAACTTTTTTCCTGCAGTGTGTGAATATTGACTGTGCGGTGATAAATTAGTTCCTCTCATGAAGGATTTTTTACCAGTATTACTTATTGATTGAGGTCCCTCGTGATTTCCTTCCCATGCCTGTCGAATAACCCACAAGTTTATCGGGAGGATAAATTGTCAAAAACAAAATGCTTGACCCAGAAAAACAAATTGTAATGATTTTTTTTCACTCGCTCCCTCTCTCTCTTTTATTATATTCTTCATCTTCGTTTTTATTTTTTTTTCCTTTCTTTTTTTGATGTGTGTGTGTGTGTAGTCCAAGTTGATGCGTCACTGACCAATCTTGTGGCATTAATTAGTGCAAGCAGCGTTACATGAGAATGGCCTTGGTTGAGGCAAAGCGCAAGATGAATTTCGATATGTTGGTTGATAAATCTGGAATCCAATTATCGTGGCTTGATGAATGCCCTACAGCCCATCTTCCCTTGCCAGGTGTGATTTATTAATTTTGCATCTTGACCACGGCAAGATGATGAGAAGAGAGGAGGAAGAAGAAGAAAGACGAGAAAAGCAACCAAAAAAAAAAATTGTAATATAAAATGAGGACCCTGCTCGTGAAAAGCCTGGGACAGGAATCAATGGTGCACATTGCTTAGAAGAATAGGCCAGTCGGCTGTGATTTTTTTTCTCTTTCTCTGTTCGTGTGTCCGTTGACGTTGTCGTGTGTAAGACTGGGGTGGGTTCGTGAAGTGGTTGCCTGCCCCGTGCCCGCATCGTCAACCTTCCCTCCTTTCCGCTTTGTTCTACTTCCCACTTCGTCCTCTCTGATTTCACCGGGCCTTTGTTCATGCCTGGTTTTGTGTCAGAAAACTCATTAATGGAAATGACTCGGCTGGGCCTGGGCCTGGGCCGGGGAATGAATGGAAATCCATTATGCTGTACACACAAAGAGGTCCCCGTGTCTTGTGCACTGCTCAGTAATTATGCAGGCATTACATAGGGAAGGGCAATTAGTGCTGATGGTGTTTTGTCACCGGGACGTGACCACATGTGCGTCATCATTCATTAAGAGTGGACTCCCCGCTACACTTGATCAAAGGAAATTCACTTGCCACTGTAAACCACAGATATGGTATAAGACTGCTCCGGTTTATCCTTACATTATGCGCATCCAATTATTATAATTTGAATTCTCTCTCTTTTTTCTTCATTTTTTTTTTCTTTTCTTTTTTTCAAAGCAGGTTTTGATTTTGGTATAGGGAATCTGAAGAAAAAAAATCTGGATTGGGAACAATCATATGGATGAAATGTACGTGTGTTTTTCACAAAACTTGAAGAGGCAAAAAAAGGGAGCAAGGAACCAAATTGATAATGCAGAGATACTAGAATGGTTATTCTAGAATTACAATAAGAGCAAAAGGCGCTGCCCACCATGTAACACGAGAGGTGATAATCCACACAAAACGATACACAAAACCTTTAAAAAATGTATGTCTTTAGCGTGTCCTAGTTGTTGCTTCTTCACACCGTCAGTTATCCCGTCACCGTTCTCCGGCCCCTTGGAGGATCCCGTTACTGTTGGATAATGGTCAGTGACGCACCCTAGAGGTTGATGCGCATTCCCCCCGCTCTGCTTTAGTGGGTTGGCCGGGATGTGCCTACCGGCCTCCGATTACAAAACTCATATCTTCACCTAATTGCAGATCCGAACAGTGGCAGTGCGCGATGAGGATTTTATGGAACGTAATGGCATTTTCGCCAGCCAATTTTTAAACCGGAGTGAGAGGGTGTTCCTTTTTTTCCCTCCTGTCTTCGTTTTTCCCCCTATCTTCCATGGTAGCTCAGGACTCTCTCTCTCTCTCTCGGAGAAAGAGCAACTGTGATGAATATGGTACGAACGTCGCTATCCAATCAAGACCAAGATGAAGAATTATTGTCCCTTGATTACTATTTGTGCAAATTGCTTTTGTGGCCGCAGGGGGAAATAGTAATTGAAATCAGAAATTAAAGTCTGTTTTTCTGCCTCTCTCTCTCTCTGCAAAGGAGAAAATAAGATTTTGTCCACCCATTTGCAACCGTTCCTATTTAGTCTCGACTACGGGGAATCATTTAGAAAAGTCTGTTAAAACGGAGATGGGATAAAAGGGTAGACATGGAACTCTGAAACGCTTAATTTGTTAAACTCCGGTTGCTTGAGCAACTGTATTTCTGTTAGGATGTTTGTTATTCTTTCTTTTTTTATTTATTTATTTTATTGTTGTCTCGGTCGCCAGACTTGTTTTTGTCACTTGTGGTATTTATTAATTAAGTCACATCCCTCGTTAATGGCTTGTCGCGCACACCTGTGACACACAAATCAATAAAATCATTTGATATTTATAAACAGTTGCATGCAATTGGAGCACAACATTTTAGCTGTTTTCATTTGCATTGTTAAAATGTGTGACAAACATTGATGCTTTGAAGTTCAATCATATCTTCTTGAATTGCCTTTTTAAATACCCTTTTCATAAAATTTGCATTAAAATGGTAATTTTGTTAACAGATGTATTTTAAATCATTAGCATTAGAATTCTCACATTTTACTGCAGGGAGTGATTGTTAACCTGAAAAAATGTTCATAATTATTTTGATTTTTTTTTAATGTATACATCCAAAAGCAGATGTTTGGTACATATTAACCTGTATACTTGTATGGATGAATATGCATGCATAAAATTCTCGTCTGCAAAGAGATTACCACTTGTTTTGCAAGTAATTATAATCTTGGTCTGTGAGACCATTCATTACCATGGCAACTATGGGCCACAAAAGAAAATTGCCATCCTGCCCCCCTCCCCCTCCCCCCTCTCAACCTCCACTCCTGCTGTCCCTCGTCAACTTTTCTTACATTTGCAATTAATTAGTCATCAGGTTTTTAATGGCAGGTGCTGTGCTGGACTAATTAGGAAATGGCAAATGAGCGTTTCTGTGGACCAGATACTGGTTCTCCGATTTCTTCCTGCCTTGAGCAAGAAGCCCCCGTCTGAATTGCCTCGCCTGTAATTTAGTCGCAAATGAGGAAACACAGAGCGATATTACCCTCACGTACATACATCCAGTTAGAAATATGTCTTGCCGCATCCCCGGTGTTACTCAATCAGAAATTTTGTTTGTGGGGGAGGGGGGTTGGGGAGAAACCATCTACTGGCTACTATTAGTACATACATGTACATGTCGGTTAGTGAACTGTGTAGTTTATGTTTGGGAAGACATCTAGAGCAGGGGTGAAGTTCTGTCTGTGCTTTCAACCGGAGTGGAAAAAATGAAGAGAGGAATAGCATCACTGTCCAAGAACTGGAGCAGTGATGTGGGAGTTTGGTTTGGTTGGGTTGAGTTGAGTTGAGTTGAGAACTGATGAATTCACTGGGGTTTCCTTCAATGTAGCTCGACTTGATCTCGTTTTTAATTGAATACCTGGAGTCTTTGTCCTAATGGAACAAAAACTCCCACTTGAGATAAAAAAAAAAACAAGAAACATAGTCACATGAATTCTGTTCTGTTTGTTGAAATTAATTTCCTTTTTCACTCCGGGGCAGAGCACAGAGGTAGAAAGGGCAAAATCCCACACATGTAAAAATGCACAGCTCGTCAGTTTTGATGGATACAGCAAGTAACAATCAATAGCGTTTGCCATATTAGATGATTATGACTTTCACAAATGCACATATCTGGAATGAGGGATGACTACGTGGCATCATTTGCAAACTCATGTCATTGTCATATGTTATCTGACTTAATGTAGATTTAATCAAAAATCAAGAGCAAACCAAGCGTGACAGCGCTTCAAGTTCACCATTATAGGTGTTGTCTGGAAAGGAAAAAAAATAAACCTTCATCTTCATGATGATGAATGTCGGATGTTGGTTCTTAATTACCACACTGTGTGTCTGTACATGATGACTACGCCAGAATTATTGCATCATGTTCTCTGCCTATGAACCAAGAACTTGAAGAAACCTCCCACTATCTTATATCACACTGTGATCTAAGACACTAGAAGTAATGTGGAACTGGTCAAATTGACTGATTTTTCAGACCCTGACCTTAAACCCTCATTTTGCCGCTATCATAATATTCATCGAGCATTTGTGGGCAATTATTCTTTTTTTTTTGCACTTCCTTCAATCTCAGAATTTATATTAGCTGTAGATACAGGGGATGTACGTCTCTATGTGTGTGTATGTGTCTGTCTGTCTCCCCTTCCCCCCTCTTCTACCCTCTCTTTCTCTCCTTTCCCCCCTGCTTTTGTTTTCTTTCCATTGTTTCTCAGCCCATAGGCGACAGTTTGATTAACGAAGCTGACTCTGTTACTGCAGCAGTAGTTCCTGACCGTGGTATATGTATATATACTATAATACAAGTGCATGTGTCTCAGAGTGTGGTGTGTGTGTGTGCATGTGTGTTTTTGTGCCGCCTCTGCGCTATATACCCCCTGAGGTGTCTAGTTGGGCCCAGTCTGTAGATGCCTTCCTTTTTGGATGGCAGTCTTTTTCTCTAAGCCTAGTTAGCAAACAAGATGTTGAGACCATCTGCCGTTAAAATTATACATTAATCACAACAGAGCTTGATTAATTAGACATGGCTCTTTCTCCCCCCATCTTAGCTGGCCAAGACCTGGGCCAGTGCCCCCCTGCTGTTAATTATTCAAAAAATTCATCTGGGATGCAAATAAATATTATGCAGGATTTTTTCTCTTTTTTTTGGATATAAATTGGACGTTGCCTTTGTGCGGGATTTTTTGTTGTTGATGTATCAGTGTAGTCTGGTGTGTTGTCAGCTTGATGCATGGCTTTTCAATTTATGCAAATTTTCAGTTTGCGTAAGTTTACGCCGTTGTTGAATTTGGGAGTGTTTTAGATTTGGTGGGTGTTTTTTTTTAATAGTTTTCTGTTGTTTTTGAAAAGGGACTTTGTTTGCAAGCTTGCCACTCTGAGACCAGATATATCACGTAGGCAGGTTGTACATGTATGTAGCTTGGCATGAATTGCACGCAGGCTGCCAAAATTATTGGAATTATTTCTTGCAGCAGTCATTAACAAGAAAGCCTAATTTAATTATGCGAGGTTTGATTAATACCTCCCCAAATTTTGTTTTATGTCTGCCTTCCATCCGCTGCCCCGGGGTTTGCGATAATGCGGCGTAGGAGTTGGGGGGGGAGAGAGAGGAAAAATAAAATGCCACATATGAAATATAAATATATATATCTATGGAGCTATTCAGTGGGTGATTAGTTTTATTAATTGGTTCTGTCACGTTCAGCTAGGAAAACATTGGTTCATGTTTTGCCTGTGAAATACCAATGACCCGAATGGATGGGATTGCACCATCAAACTGGGTCACCGTTAATTAGCAAAGGTTTGCCAGATGCATAATTCAATAATTCATGATCGGACCATTTGTTAAAAAAAAAAAAAAATTGTTTTTCTTCTTCTTGAACCGAATGTTGGAATTGCAGTGCATGTGAGGAAAGGTTCATGTGCTTTGAAACAGGGAGGATATACAGTTGCATTTTGTGAGATTACAGCAATGTTGTGGCTCTGATGGATGGCCAATGGTGAGTTTCCTGAACTTGATGTTACAATTTATGACACTTATATCAGATTTATCCCAAATTATGATGATTTTTAGATGTGTTGGTTATTGGCCACGAATCTAGTTTTGAAAGTAAAGGAGATACAAGCCGATTAATAATGGCAATTACAAGGGAAACATCTGGTCACATGAAAGAGTGCTGTCTGCGTGTACACGCTATTTGTTCGCTTTACGCTTAAAAAAGCTCTAAATATGCATTGAAGGATTTCGGGCTTTGGCACGCTCAAATCCTGAAATATTACATTCAGTTGGCTTGTGGGCCAACTCTGATTGTATTTGAAATTTTGAAGTGTATTCTGCAGAGTTAATCCAGACAGGATTAGGGGCATTGTAGGCTGGGGATTATCTCCTGAAAAACCGGTTTTCGAGCTGTCTCAGGCCGTGGACATCATGCATTGAGGAGTTTGGTCGCCCACGCTTATAAAAACTGATATTGCTTGTAGGTTCCTCGCAGCCTCAATCTGCGAGTGCTAATGCGGTAATCATACATGTCTGTATTTTCTCTGTGTATTTTTGGTCGCGTGTTGTAAAGCTCCTGGGTAGACTGAGCCTGGGCTGGGGTGTTGCCAACAAAGCGACAGAATCAACATTATGATTTCATGAGGTTTTTTTGCAATTGGGTTTGTAGGGTACAAGCCTGGGGGTGGGAGGGGGGGTTTGGACCGTGCCGTGTCGTGAGTCTTGAGATGAATAAAGATTTGTGATTTGAAATCATACTCTTGTGGAGAATGCGGCAGCATCTTGCTGAAGGAAAAATAAGTAATAGAACTGTGCATGTGTTAAGAGTACACAGTACACATATTGTACAGCAAGGTTTCTATTTCTACACAGCTTGCATACACTGCGAGTTTTTCCGTTTGAATATTGTTTTTACATGAGAACAACTATAAAAGGCAAGTGAATTGAAAATCAGAAAATCCACCCTGGCCCCTCGTAATAAACCACCTATTTCGGAGGTCACCGGGCATGCTCAGTTTTTTCCCCAATCCCCGGTATAAAAGCAAGTTATTTGTGGGTACGGTTCAGTAAATATAAATAATATCAACTGAGGTGGGAGAAGAAATGTGTTTTATGAAATAGATGTTTGATTTGTATAATGGAAGAGCTTGTTTATATAATCTGACATTTCAAGGATACTGCTGTTGCTTGCTATAAAGGCTGTTTCTTTTGTCATGGAAATTTCCTTCCAGAGAACAGAGACAGAAACTAAACATGCATTGTAAAAAAGTTGCTTGGAAAGAAGTGAAGTGTAGTTGGATAAAAAGGGGGGAAAAAGAAAAACAACGACTGTTGGAGGCACTTTGTTCAGTCTAGGTGGGAGAGGGTATGCCTTTGTCCTGGAACAGGATCTAGGATTTGCAAATGGATTTATTCGAATATACACTGGATTGATTACAGAATGCTGAGGTGCCTGTCAGGCAGACTAGTTCCCCTTAACATTAGAAAACAAAGTAACAAACTCACATTTTTGTATTAATTTTGTTACCTTCCCGAAATGCAGTAGGGGATGGTAGCAAAATTCACATCTTGTGGGGCGCCATGCTTGGTTTAGGTTGTTGAATATAAAATCAGTATCATGTAGGCTTACATGTATGCCCATGTTCTCATGGATGTATCATTGAAGTGAAGTGACGATTGTGATTACATGGGGGTTGTTTTAACTGAAATGGGGGCCTGGTTGAGTCTGCCAACTGCATGATTTGTTGCGATGATGGGCACATGTGTTTCTTATATCATGCCAGCCCTCTTCACAGACACACAGTATGTGAAGAACTTGTTGTGTCTGAGTGGCTCGTAATTGATGAGCTGTTTCCAAAACTCTTCCCCCCATATACACAAGCCAGACACAGCCAAGTTTACTCAGGCATTCCTGTCTCATTTGTTGCTGACTCAGTATAAAAGAGATTGCTATCTTTGGGTCCAAGGATTTTGTTATGAGGGTTGGTCGAGGGAAGTTAATCTGGTCAGCGCTGGTGGTTCCTAAACTGCATGCATTATTACCAGGGCTCCACCCATTATTACAGATTTTTAAGGCAGGTTTTTAAGAGCGTGGAGGATTAGTAAAAGTTCATGGAAGACTTTTTGACTATTTGACAAGGCTTGTTGCAATGTTGGGTTGGCCTTTTTGAGAGATAGTGCTCCCATGTTCATGATTTTTTGTTGATTAGTACCTTCCTGTGTTCTTCCATACTTCAATTTGTTTGTGGTCTAAGATCTTCATTTTTACACCATGTTCAATCATGGCTCAAGTGCTGGATCATAGGATTAGTGGTTTTTCGGGTTCAACTTGTGAACTTGTGCCTACCAGTTACTTGAAAATGGAAGAGGGAATGAGCTTTGATGAAAAGTTTGCAAATGCTGATATTCCTCAAATACTGGTTTATTAAATTAGTCCCGTGTGGAAAAAGAAACCCTTCTAAGGCACCTTTAAAGCCATCATGTGACAAGCTGCTCCCCTCTATACTTAGACAACAAGGTCATCATAACAGCGCATTTATAAACACAATGATAAAATCCTGCAAAGTTGTTATAAACAACTTGTTACCAATACCAGGAACCTGTGCGGCTATTGGTTTTGGGGGATTTAGTAATTGCTTTTGTCTCTAGATTACTAGTGCACAAGACTCCGGGTTTTTGGTGGTTTTTTTTTGTAGAATTATGCTCAGGTATGTGTGTCATTAATTGCCATATGCCCCTATGTGTTCCCTCATGGTATGAAATTTTATTGAAATGATCATAAATCAGTGGTGGCATTGCAAGGCAGTGGAGGCGCATTGTCTGGCTTGTGTCTGCTGACCTGCCACTCATTATTTATCAAATTGCTATCTTTTTAAACAAAGCTGTGCTTTGTGCAAG